>PVKS010002444.1:0-118231 GCA_004027875.1 Aplodontia rufa
TGCCTTCACTAGGGCGGGCTCCTGAGGGTCACAGGCCCAACAGGGTGGACTTCACAGAATGAATGGCTTCTGCTCCATAAGCAGGTGGTGGACCCTCCCCTGCACTGCTGAAGCCCTGCTGCCCAGCTGGAGGGAAGGGGTCTCAACTTGTCCCACATGGGGACCAAATCATGCCCCTGGTGATTGCCATCAGCTGCCTGGAGCAGGCAGATATTTCTGCAGGGCCAGGCAGGAAATTAGGCTATTAAATTACAGCCTTTCTCCAGAGGCCCTGTCATTCTCCTCCCCTTCCTCCAGACATTCTATCAAAGCCAGTCATTGTAACCATTTATCTTGCCAAACTTAAAATACCTTCTGCAGAACTAATTTTTCCCTCAGCACTTGAGGTCTTTGTACTCTCTGTCTTGCTTCCCTGATCTTGTATAGATCTAAGATTAATTTGCACTAGCTACGAGTTCAACAACAAAATCAATTTCAATTGGGTCAGACGGGGTCACTCGGGGCTCAGCAGTGTGAGGAAAGAAATAGATTATTATCATTCAGGGAGCACAAAGCTAAGGTTCAGTACGAGGGGAGAGAAGAGGCACGTTCCCACACAAGCAATAAATAATTCTTTCCAAACCGTCAGAAACAAATAGGAATTGGCTTGTTTTCCACCAGGTTTCAAAACTACACAGAGGCAGGCAAAGGATGCCCTTGAAGGGTGGCAGGAAATATTGGCAGAGCGATTTGGTGCACGTTTGGTGGAATTGCGTGGGAGATGTGCATCTGTGGCTGACCCGGCTGCTGAGGGCCTCTTGCTTCCAGCACATGCTTGTCCCTAGGAGGCTCTCCAGCACTCCAAGGGCACAGCTCTTAAACAAAGACGAGTGATGATCGCACATGCTGCCCTTCGTCACTGAAGTATGCTGTCAGTGGAGCGGGAATCCAGCAGGGAGATTGAAAGCAAGGTGTGTACATTATCAGCTTTCGGCATTTCACTTGTTCATTGGGGTTTTAAAAAAAATCAAGAATAACAATGTCTACTTCATGTTTCCTTTAAAACTTGCAAAACCTGTGACCGTTCTCAGTTTAATTGGCATAAAATGTAAATAGTCCTTATTACCCCCCACCCCTCTTAATTAGGATGTGTTTTGTAGAAAGGCATCACACTGGGTTTTGGGAGGGACAGAAAGGGAATCAACCATGGGGCTGGTTCTAGGGAAGCTAATGTGCAATTTCAGGTAATTGAAGCAAGAAGATTTTGTTCTCCCCCTTGAACCCTAGGATCTGAGTGAAAACAGCTCGATACTGAATTATCAACACTGACTCCCATGACTCCCTGCGGCCTGAGCCCCCCTGGAGCTGCTGACCCAGTGCGGAAGAACAGGGTGTCACCGCTGGCAGAACAAGAGTGTCGCACCACCTCTGCCTCATGGGATGAGCTTGCAAATCCAAAATACCAAGATTCCATGGACTGAATTGAAGCCCACCGAGAGTCTAACCTCAGCCACGCACCAAGTAGGACAGTGGCTTTAGGTTCTGAGCATCTGAATCCCTCCTGGCGCCACAACAGTCAACCAGTAGTCACCAACCCAAGGTTATGAAATTGAGGCAGGTTTATGTAGACAGTGCCTTCCATGTGATGTTTAGTAGGGCTAGGGTCAAGTTCAGTCCCCAAACATGTGACCATATCATGATGCTGTATGGTCCACTCAACAAGCAAACCATCAAATTCTACATTGAAAAGGGGAGAAGAGAGAGAAACAGTATTTTGGGTCAAAGGACAGGGGGGCATCAGTTATGGCGGGAACAGGCACGGTCCCAGAGCTGAGTCACAGGATTTCCAAATGATGAAATCATTCCATGCATTCTTTGAGAGCACACGGCTTTTGCACAGAAGCATCTGGAAGGACCTTCCAAGGAGCAAACTGAGTAAAGACACAAGGCTCATCATCAGGCAGAATCAAGTTTTGTTAAAAATACAGGTAAGGAGGAGCAGAAGGAAGAATGGGAAGGAACGTGTTTCCTGGCAGTGTGGGTGTTGACCTCAGCCCAGGAACCTGGGCCTTGGATGCCACAGGAAGTGGGACTGATTGGCAGCCTTGGGTACCTAGAAAATCAAGCTCTTCATCTGTGTCCCTTCGTGATCAAATAAGGATTTTCCATAACACTGAGCTTAGAATGTGATCATGCTTGGATGCTGACCTGGTGGCCATGAGTGGGCTGGTCACTTATCTGACCTGCAGGTTGGAAGGTGATTGTTGACGGAAGGTCAGGGTCAAGGCGGTACAAACAGTGCTTTGTTCAGTTCAAAACTGGTGTTTGGCCATATGTGAAACATTCATTCTACAGATGTTTGTGAAATGGGAAGGGAGCCTTTACATTTGAAAAAGAAAGAGAGGAAAGGATCAATAAAAGTGAGACTTGAAAACCAATCAATACACTTGTAAATGTTCTCATGCCAAAATCAAAACAAAGAAACAAAGAAACCTACGTGGCCGTAGTCCTGTGTTGGAGGCCTGAAAACAGTGAAGTGTGAAACTGTCGTGTACCTTTCTGAACACACAGACTGACTAAAATGTCACAGAACACTTGCTCAGTTCATTGGCTCATAGAGAAGGAGTGGGGAGAATCAGGAATAAAATAAGACTCCAATCCCCAAGAAGCCAGTCTCAGCTGGGAGGCCCCCAGCTGGATCACCACCCTCACATGAATAGAAACGCTGGGCTAGCAAGTCCTCCAGGAAGGTCAGCAAAAAAGCCAGGGGCCTCTACAGGGAGGTGCTATACTGTGCTGAATGGGGTTTAGGCCCAGAGCTGAGATTGAGGTGTGTTATGACCTTGGACACATATGTGCAGACACACACACGCACACCTAGGACCACGCTTATAGCAGCTTGTCCCCAGCACTGACTCAGCACAGACTTATGACAACAGAGGTTTGTAACTTGCGACAGCCTGGCTTCCTGCTAATGAGCTACATAAGCCTGAGTTTCGCTCACCAGGGTGAGGAGCAGTGGATGGAGAACGGAGTTGTCCCCTATCAGGGAAGGGCAGGCTCATGAGGAGGCGAGGCAAGAGGGGCTGTACTCTTGAGAGCCTTTCTAAAAGAAAATATGGGTTCAAAATGATTCTGTGATTATTATCACGCACCAAATAGAATACAATTGTGAAGAACATAAAAGCAAAAACTGAGGATGCAGAGAGAGAGGTTGAAAGACAATTAGCACAACCACCCTGGAAGGCAGTAGGACACTGCCTCCAAATACTAGGAATGGAACCACCATGTGGCCCAGCTGTCCCACTGGGTCATTCAAAAAACTAAAATCAGCATTCTGCAGTGATACAGCCACATTGAGGCATTTATCAGTAAATTTCACAAAAGCTAAGTTACGGAACCAGCTCAGATGCCCATCAACAGAGGAATGGAGAAATAAAATGTACATGCACAGTGGAGTTTCACCCAGCCATAAAGGAGAAACGACATCATGGCATCTGCAGCTAAACGGATGGCGCTGGAAGACATAGTGCTAAGAGAAATAAGCCAGACTCAGACAGGGAGAGAAAAAACAGAAATAAAAAGGGGGATCTCATGAAAACAGGATGGAAACCAGTAGAGTAGAGGAAGGGGCCCCGGGGGGAGGGTGCCTGGGGAAGTGCTGGGGAGCAGAATCTGTCCATCATGCTGTGTCTACCCCAGATGTATCACAATGAATCCAGCACATATACATGCACATACTGAAGACACGATGTGCTAATTAAAATAGCAGCAACCGCAGGGAGGTCAGCAGAGTAGAGGAAGCAGACCAAAGGGGAGGAGGGAAGGCAGGAATGGGGAGGCCCTGAGAAGGACATTGGACAAACAATGTCACGTGCTTGTATGAGTATGGCACAACCAAGCCCATTGCCATGCATAATCATAATGACCAACAATTAGAGATATGAAAAATTGATCTCATAATAAGATTAACATCCAAATCAAGTCCTCCACCTTCCCCTCTATCCTAACAAGGTGCACACAGCAGCTGAGAGGAGCTGCAATGCGCATGTCCCAGGTGGAGAGCAGGCACGGTGATGGCTGGAGGCAGCATGCAGGGGCACAAGTCTAGCTCCTGCGGGGTGCGAGAGCCACATGTGGGACTGCCTGGGAAATAATAGCAAAATGAAGCAGAAGAAATGAAACCTCCTGAAATCCAGTAGCCAGCAACAGTGGACGTGGCAGCTCTCTCTGAAAGTCCCTCATGGTCAAGGGGATTTTTTGAATCCTGACCTTGCTCCCAGGCCAGCAGAGGAGGAACTGTAGGGTGAGTCGCATTTGTTCCCACTCAACAAGCGCCTGGCGCAGATGTCGGCAGTAGGTGGAAAGGCCTCCACTTATGAGCCTGTGTCATGCAATGAGGCATTGTTCAAGAACACACTCAACAAGCCCTGAGATAGAAATACGAACAAGCACATTAGCCCACACATGTACCTCTGTACACAAGGGCATTGTGCACTTGTGTGCATATAATCAGACACATGTGTGCATGTGTGTACACATGCACATGCCAGTACACACATATACATATGTGTGTGTATATGCGATCCAGCACATGTGTGCATCAGTGCATCTAAGTGCATACATATGTAGACATGTGCACACACACTCAGGTCATACACCTAGGTGTGCACACATACACATCTGTACATGCAAACACATTCGCATGTGTGCAGATTCATTCTCATGCACACAGGCACTGATGCAGACTCATAGCTCTAATGAAACCTATCAGCTTTGTTCTGCAGTAAGTGGACATCCTGACAGGATGGTGTAGGAAGCAGACGCGCCAACTGTGAGGGAAGCACTGATGTGGGTGTCCTCACGGAGGACCGCTGGACGTCCCCACTGCAGGCAGGACGCAGTCTTCTATTACTAGAATTTTATCCTAAAGCCCTGTCACAATGACCTACAGAGATGGAAATCCATGAAATTGACTTCCCTGCCCTGGATGGAGCCCAGAGTCTGAGTGTACTCTCCGCATGGTGGGACCCATGGTGGTGGCCCATGGTGGGACCCCTGGTGATGGACCACCTGTCCTGGGAGCTCTCTGACTCCTGTCACCTCATTTAGTCACAACAATGTCCCCCATTTGTGAAATTCTGACACATTTGCTATTGGTACCAAGAACCAGGGAGGCCCAGCTCAACAGGCAAGGTAGACTCTGCAGAAGCCCAATCTTTGCTTTCCCTAGGTTTATCTTCTTGTTCCTCCTTTTCCTTGTGAAGAAGCTGCTGCTAATGCAATCTTCTTTATCATCATTAGTTGCTTGAGGCTCACCTATTGCTTCTTGCAGACCAAGGGCTGGAGATTTTCTCCTTCCTGATGCCTTCTCTGCAGACATCAGGACAGAAAATGTGCATGGTCGATTTGCACTCCACACAGTGGTGGACGCCTGACTACAGTAGGTCCAACCCCAGAGATTCGGTCCCTGAATTCTCTTCTCTTCTAATTCTTCATTTCATGGATTTTAAAAAAACAAATAGTGTTTTGTAAAACACTTTATCAACAAGTTTTTATAAAATCATGTCATTCAGTATTAATGGAATGAAGTAATCAAAACTGTTTTCCACCATTGAGTTGAAATTAATTGGTAGTAAAAATTAAAATAAAAATACTTATGAAAATATTGAATCCATATTCACAGATTCTAAAAGTAGTCTTGTAGTATAAAACACCAATATTTGGGTCAAAAAATGATCTCTTTTTATTTTTAACACATGATCTACTTCACCTTCGCTTCTCCTGGGTCATGTAGGGCATGGGCCACAGAAGAGCATGCCGTGTCCCCAAGTCAGGGCTTGGAGGTCTAAACCAACGGAGCTGAGCCCATCGCACACTCGTGGCTCCATGTTTCTTGAGTCCGCAGGACTGCAGTTGTGTGCAGGTAAGGGCAAGGACGCTCCTGCTCCTGGCTGGGATGTCTTCCAGTTGGGGTGTGAGCTCTAGAGTAGAGCCTGAACAATGGCAAGGTGACCCCAGGGTCACTGGCATCAGGTTCCAAACAGAGCCAAATTAACCACGTTGTTATGCCTTGAGCAACACAGCAACTTCCTACAGAGTTAAAGCTTTGTTATTACAGGCACGTTGGTGCTCAGCAGAGGCACTGGATTTAAAGGTTCAGTGCACCTGTTCAGTGCAGTACCCTGAGATCTTATCCTGTGAAGTCTGCGGCATCTCCTTGCAAAGAAACAGCTCTGTCAGCCGAAAGAGCCAAGGGTCCGCACGGATACAAGGAAAACTGTGTACCTAGAAACAAATTTATTTTGTTTCCAGTTAGAAGCAGCTACTTCCTGATAAAATATGTGTGCTTAGAAAATAAATAACTTTGTGCCTTAACAAGTTTGTGGGTGGGTGGGAAACAGAAGCAACCAAGTGGTGAGGCCAGGGAGAGCTAAGTGGAGGATGGCCAGAGGGTGGGGCCAGGAGCAGAACCTCCTCCCACTCCACCTCTGGAAGCCACCCTGGAGGAAGGGCAGCTGTTCTTCTCAGAATCTGTGTCTACAGAGCCGGGTTCAGCTCTCCACCTGGGGCTAGGAGGACATACGAAACACATGCCTCCTCACTCAGGGCCATGCACCTCTCCTTTGTAGGTAACCAAAGGACAAAAAGGACAGAAAAAAATAGTCCCATCTGCTCCTGCCTCCAGTCACTGTGAGCCACACATCATGGCCATCACCAGGGGACCAACTGGGTCCCAGCCTAGAACACAGGAGTGCGTGCAGACAGCTACAGAGTGCTTCTTCCAGGCTGGACTGCTGCCAGCCAGGGATCCTAATCTCCGCGTAGGGTGGACCGTGTCCCTTGGCACCTGCACACCTGTGGGGCTGCAGTGATGGAGCTGCATGCCCAGAGCAGGATGCCCAGGGTCTGGTCAGCCGCAGTGGCAGTGCTGACCTCCAGAATCCTGCTGGAGAGCCCAGGGAAGTGTTGAGGTCCTGGCTTCCTCCATGTTCAGGTAGGTCAGAGGCAAGCAGAGGTGGCTCAATCCTGAGGCTGCTGGTAAATTCCATCCAGAGAGCTGGCAGCCTGGCCGTCAGCTGTCCCTTTCCACCTGGACACTTCTGGAGGATGCCAGGGCCATGCAGGCAATTAGGAACTCGTGAGAACCTTTGGTTAGTATCAACGAACAATGCCCTTTATCAAATAGTAAGAGACAATTAAAAAGTGGAGGCCCGATGCCTCTGCACGGAATGGACACGTGAATTTCCAACTGGGGAAGCCCAGTGTGTGAGCTACGAGTCCCTGCAAAGTGACAGGAGGTATTTCTATCATATTTATTTCCTCAGCACAAATTCTAATGTGTTAAGCTCTTTTCCAGGAAAAGTGGCTTTGGGTTATGGACACAATCCTTCCCGTTTTTTCAGATGTGGATACAGGGGTAGGTAGGACAGCTCGCAGTGGGTGGCACTTTGAGAGTGAAAAGCTTCACAAGCTTTAACTTTCTTATGGAATGTTAAAAGGGAACTACTTTCACATTGGAAGACAATTTTTATTTGTTTTTTCATTTTTATGGTACTTTCAGATTAACTGCAGTATGCAATTTAAAAAAAATCAAAAAATGCAAAAACACATTAAAATTGCATGAAGTTTTCCACCAAAGAAACACAGTGTGCAAGTGTGATGTCACACAGGGGACGCAGAGCGCCGATGTGAAGCTGCGGGGGCTGTGCCTTCAACTCTGCATGTGTGGACACTTCAGATAGCATTTGCTCTGGTGTGCCTAGGGAGTGTAGACACACTATGCAGGTCTGAACTGGCATGCTTTGGCAAGGGGACGTGGTGGTGTCCCAGTTGTGAAGGGTCTCCCAGCATGACAGCCAGAAATGGCCACACAACTCTCCGTCATGCCATCAACACTTCCAGGGAGCATTGTCTTCTAGTGTTGGGTTGTCCTGATGGCATCTGAGTAGCACGTTTGACCTAAGGCTCAAAGCTGGTGAGTGCTATCAGCAGTCCTGCTTCCAGCCCAGCAGTGGCTGGCGGATGGATCTGCAGCCATGGCGAAGGCCTCAGGCGCTCTCCTCAGCAGCTCTGCAGCAAAGGCAGGTGCTTGTGTTCTTGCTTTTCCCTGGCAGTGTCCACATCCACGTCCGTGTCCTGTGCCCTGGACAAACCTGGAGGTTTAGAACAGTCAGCGTGGTGCATGGGAAATGCTCCCACTTGTTGGAACGTGCGCTCATCTGGCTGTTTGAGGAAGGTCGGTACAGCGACTCTTCCTGCTGGCTATTGGTGTGCTGTGCTTTTATTGTGTTGTACACACATTTCCCAAAAGGCTCCGTGTTGTCCTTGAAGTCTCCGTTGGTCCTGCTACCGATATTTTCATTGTGATAACACTCACGCTCTTTTATGCCCACGAGTGGTTGAATTCCCGTGTTTGATTACCTGTTCTCCCTTCATGTTTAATTTTCTTAATGGAAAAATCTGATTCTCTTTGGAATTAGGAAATCATGAGAATTAATATTAGAACATTCAAGTTCAGGATGATTCTTCCAGTATTATTAACACGACCACACCCCCATCACTGATGTGCATGGTGCTAATTTTTCAAAGGGACATTTCATTTTTTGGAAACATGAATTCACATTCTTTGTCCATTTTGGGACAAACACCATAGCACTCTTATTACTTCAGACTTAAAATGTGCCTTCATGTCCCCTAGCTGCACCACTTCCTTTTAATCTGTAGATTCCTGCATTCCAATTCTGATACATCCTTTATGATGTTCCTGATGTTCCAGAAAACAGGGCAGTTGCTTCTAGTTTCACTAACTCAGTAATTCCACTTGGAAAGATCACACATTTTCCCAGATGTAGTTTTTGCCTCAAGAAATGTGACATGTCCTCTCGTGTGCCCTTGTGTGTTGTCCTGCAGGAATGATTTGCAACCTTTTCTCTGTGTTTCTAGAACATTTGTGTTTAAGTTGTACACTCACAGGAACCATAAACAAATGTCCACATGAGGACAGCATTCAACAAGTCACCCAATGACCATGCCCTGGTTTCTAAATCTTCTCCACTAAACGAACAGAGGCTTCTGGGAGAAATGGTTCGCGAGGGCAGCGCTGGAGTCTCAGCTAGAAAACAGGAAAACGCTAAGAACGTCACAGAATCTGGATGGTGACTGAAATTTCTTCTGCATCCTTCCAGGGCACAGCCCCAGTGATCCACCTCCTCCGGCTATGCCTGCCTACCTAAAGTTACCACCAACTTAGGCCACTTAAACTAGGATGAACTAATAAGCTCTTGCAATCCAAACATTTCACCTCTGCATATTCCTTCAGGAATACTCAGGAGCTTTTGGAAGACACCTCAGGTTCAAACTATAACACCATAGAAAATCCTTCTGATGTAAGTTCTACTACTGAAGAGAACGTTTCCTTCCTCCTGAGACCAGTCTCTTTACATGTCCACAGATCTTACCCCATTTTCTCCAGGAAAGCTGTGTTGCTAATCATCCTGTCTTTCTCACTGCCAATGGAAGAAGATGTCCTTCTGAGGAGCTCTTCTTTGATTCCTCAACATTTTTGTACTTCTGCTCTCTGACCCTCTCGCCATGTGCAAATATCTTCAAAGATCTTTCTTTTGTTCACAAGAGAGGGACAGGGAGATAGAAAAAGAGAGAATAAATTTTTTGTAGTTGTTCATGTGGGTTTCATTGCTCTGACATTTCATTGTGAACATGGTGCTGGGGTTTGAACTCTGGTCCTTTCACAGGTCAGATGAGCACTGTATCCGCTGCCCTGGAAGGATGCAGCTTCCCTGTGACCCCTTCCTACTCTCTGCTTCCTGGCTGCAAGGAGGTGGGTAGTGGTCCTCTGCCATGCCCTTCCTCTATGATGTTCTGCCTCATCTTTGACCCAGAGCAATGGAATTAGGCCACCACTGACTAAGTCTCTGAAACCCTGAGCCAAAATAAACTTTCCCTCTTTGAGTTGTTCTTGAAAGACATTTTGGTAACAGCATCACAAAGATGACTGACACAGAAATTGAGGCCCCTGGTATGATTAATTTGACCAGGAGATTCAGAAGTTCTGGAACTGGTTTGAGGGAGGAGTTTGAAAAATTTGGGAGATGTAGGCTTCAGATATTTTAGTATGTTGTAAGTAGAGCTTAATGGGAGAACAGAACACAGGAAAGTCTGTGCTCATGAGATTTCAGTGGAAAATGGGCACTCTGAAATTTAACCAGAGGCCATCGATCTTGTATTCTGGCAAAGAACTCATCTACATGTTGCCCGCGTTCTGAGACTTCATATGAGACTGAATTTAAATGTTATATACTAATTAATCTTAAAGAAGAAATTTCAAGTCTGCACAGCGGTTGGTCAGAAGCATGGATTTTTCTGGCAACTTTACTGTTAGAATCAGTAGCAGAAAGCAGAGCTGAAAGATTTTTAAAAAGTCAGTTTGAACAGAAAAATATACATACTAATACCAAGAAAGATGTGGGTGTTGAAGATATTATAGACAATAAAGAGATGCTAAGTAGTTTGTACAGAGACAATAAGAAAGATGGCTTTGAAGTCATCCCAGTAATTGGAAAGATCACACCCATCCCAGGCTCCAGGGCATAGAAGGGAAAATTCAGTTGAGCAGAGTTAATGGTCATGCCCTGCTTAGACAGGGTGGGGTGGAGGTGGGGTTTCAGTGTGCTAAGCTGCCCGGTCACTCAGAAGCTGCTGCACCCAAGATTCTAAGGAACTCCAGTGCTGTGAAAGCTGGCGGCATATCTCAGCATCATCCACGGGGTGCAGTCTCTGTAGGAGCAAAGTGCTTGAGTTAGGAAATCTGGAGGTTTCTACCAAGATTTCACAGGAAGCTTTCACAGGAAGGTTTGGGAAGTTAAGAGAATCATAGTGGGTCATAATCTCTGCAGGCTTCTCCTAGGAGGGAAATGAAGCTGGAAAGGAGATCCCAGGAATCAAGATTTGCCAGTAACATGGACAGTCTGCAGAGGAAAGCTGCTGACTATGGAGAGAACCAGGCTAAGAAAGCCATTTACAATAACCTGCATGTCAAAGAGGCTGGACTGCCCAAGCCCTTTGGAAATCAGAGGCTGGAAATGGAGCTACAGGAAGTGTTTGCCCAGTTGGATTTAATCTTGTTTTTGTCCCATCCCTTCTTTGTATGCTTCTGTTCCACCCGTTTGGAATAGAAATGTTTACTCAGAGCCATTGTTATTGGTCATATGTAATTTGCTTTTGACTTTTACTGGACCTCACAGCTAAGAATTTGCCTTGAGTCTTAGATGGGATGTTGGGCTTGTGTAAAAAAAAACTGCAAAAAACTATAGAGGTACATTTCATTTATACAATCTCGTTTGCATATGATTCTACATATTTACTTCTGATGAACAGAAATGAATTTGAGCTTTCTGAATTTTTAATTGTGAGTTTTTGTTAAAACTAATATATAACACTTGGTAAACCAGTATGTAATTATGTTAAAAATTTATGTTGGTGGTTTGTTCAAATAAAACCTAAGCCATTCACTCGGAAAACAGCCCTCTGAAGGAAGCATCATCCTTTTCTAGGATGAAAGTACAGAGAAGGTGAAATGGATCAATCCACAGGAACCTCACAATCCAGTCTTCTCACTTCTGAGCATTGCTTTACTGCCTAACACATGAGACTTGGGGGGATGCTCCAGATCCAAAGCAAAGCCACAGCTCTTTTGGAAGACTATCTTTTGTCTTGAATTAAAATCTGTTTCCTTGAACACCCACCCTGTGGTTCTCACTTCATTTTGGGTTATCAGGGCAGCGATCAGGGTGCACACAGCTCCTTTTGGAATGTGGTTGTCGCCTGCAGCATCTCCTCTAGAATGGGTCATGGATTCTGCCCTCCCCAGTTCCCCCAGAGGCCATAGTCACCAGCCATGTCTTCTGCCCTCTCTCCTGAGTGTGTTCTTGTCTGCTCATGTCTCAGGAGCCCTGCTCCTGTCCTCATCATCCAGTGAACTTAATAGATGGGTGGGTTGTGCACAGGCCTAAATTATGTGTTGTAGTTTGCTTGCAACAAGCCAGCCCTGGATGTGACCCGTGTGGGGCTGCTGCCCAGTTTCTGCCACCCCCTGCGCTCAGGAGACAAACATCTAATTAAACCCACGATAACACCAAAAGCCTACGTGAATGCACCCTTCCTGTGTGACCGAACACAGGCTTCCTGAACTGCTGGGGAAGCAGTCTTTGTAGTGTGCCCACAGCGACCGCACGTGAACTCACACCCCACCCCACAGTTGTGTGTTGTTACCTCACAACAGCAGTTGGCCTCTTTCCTTTTATTTTAAGTGAACTAATTCTATGCTTTAAGCATTCTGAGATGTGTAATTGGGTGGAAGATAAACTCTTCGCTGCCCATTCACAAGTTCAACACTTTGCTTGAATATTCAGCTTGACATGGAGATGCCCTTACCAGCTGTGTGAATCCAGTTTTCATAAACTGGTGCTTTGCTGCGGCTGTGCTGATCCAGGTGGAAAGCACTTTACCAGAGTCCAGGGGTTCAACCAGAGGCTAATACCCAAAGATAGGTGAGGCAGAGAAAGAGGAAAGGAAGAAATCTTGCTGTTCCATTGGAGAGAAATTTTTTTTAAAAAGCTATGAATGTTATCATTTTCAAATTGGGACAAGGAAAGAGGGGTCATGATCCCAATGCCAAGCAAGCAGTGGTGTCTGAGTGTGGCAGAGCTAGGCAGCCCTGAGTGGTTAGGAGAAGCCTAGTCCCTGGACTATCCCGGGGGCCACAGCCAGGGCAACCTGCAGGACTTTCTGCTCCCCCACACAACCTGGCCCTGCCTGCTCCATCAGCTTTGCCCAGAGGAGCTCAGTGCCCATGGCTCACAGGGGCTAGGGAGGGAGGGAGATGCAGCCTGCCCCTCTCCCAGGCAGTCTTAAATACTGTTTTCCCAGCCTCAGACAAGGACTTAGGCCTGGTGCTCAGGATGTTACAATGGAACATCTGCCTTTTTTGTTTCATGTGAGTCCTTTGAGATTCTCAGCACGGCCCCTCTTTCAGTGGTGATAGCTGGTATTTAGGACTGGCACAGCCTGCCCTGTAACCAACAGGCTGTCTAAAAAACCTGAGACCTGAAACTGAAAGGAGGGAGCAGCCCCCATGTCCCCAAGCCCCCACCTTTGTTTAGGAGGTCTTCTCTGAAAAGAACAATACCCCCCTTCCTTACCATGCCCTGCTTGGGGTAGGGTTCCTAGGGTTCACAGGATGCCAGGATCTGGGGTGAGGATCAACATGAACAATTAGCCTTAAGTTTCTGTAAATAAATTGGGAAATTACCTATGACATGCTAAGGTAAGCATATAAATACATTGCAGGAGTGATGCTTGATAAAGTACCTTTACCTTTCCTGAAGACGTGCAATCCAGAGGCCAGGCCTGCCAGGTGAGTTTTCCCTGCCAGGAAGGAGAAACGTGGGAACTGGGTACAGAGTGCAGGTTTGCAGCTGTGTCCCAGCTCAGGCAGCAGAAGGAGATGGCCGGTGTCTCTTCCAGCTGGGAGGTGAACAGTTTGGTGAGGACTCTGCAGGCCATGGTGTCTCAAGCCCCAGGAGACTGAGACAATGGCTGCTGCCCAGCAGTGAAGCTGGACCCAACTGCCCAGGACCAACAGTGTGAGTGATGGACAAATTGGGAGGCCTGCTGAGGAAGGGGGACAAGGACTGCAGCCATGGGAAGAGCTATGTCCACCTCCACAGCAGTAGAGAGAAGGAGTGGGGGGATGAGGATGGCAGCCATGGGAAGAGTGGTGTCCACCTCCACAACAGGACAGCTGAGGAGGCACCATGGGGAACAGGACTGCAGCCACAAGGGAACCCTGAGGATGAGGCCCACAGCCTGGGAACAGCGGTGTCCACCTCCATACCTGGAGATGGCCAGCTCTCCCAGGCCACTGGCCACCTCACACAGAGCAGAGAGGTGGCTCTGCGGGGAAGCACCACCACATGGACAGTCCACCAGCTGCGGGCTGTTAACTCCTGGCTTCCACGGTTGCTCTCACAGGCCATGGCGAACCTGTTCCTCTTTCCTATTTAAATAATATTTATTTTTAACTGATATGTAAACTCACAAAAGTGTACATATCTGTGGGTCATCATGTTGAGACAGTTTCGGAGAGATAGGAAAATGGCTAGGTAGTCAGGACCATGGGCCCCATTCAAACCCATCTAAAAGCTGGCCAGCAGAGAGCCAACCAATAAAGAGCGATTAAGGGGCAAGCTCAGGGCCTTCAAATGCAAGACGACCATGAGGCTCACCTGTGGAAGCAACTCCTTTGTCCCAGAGATGGGACAACTCAGAAGCGGGAGTAGACATAGGTGGGAACTAGAAAGAATTTGCCACTGTTTTGCATGAACTTTAACCAATGATGTTGGTGCATTTCTCAAGGCCTGTTCTACATAGATTTTAACCAATGGTGTTATTGACCAATTTCAATGCCTGTTTTACATAGACTTCAACCAATGATGTTGATGACCAGTTTCAAGGCCTGTTTTATGTATTTTTTAACCAATGATGTTGTTGCATTTCTCATACCCAAAATCAATATAAACCCCGGCCTAGCATACTGAGATGGTGTCTTGCTTCCAGTTACCCCTCCGCCTTGCAAAGACTCTGGTCTTTCCAAAATAAATTTTACTCCTTTTACTCCTCCCTTCTGTGGTTGTCCATGGATTTTATTCTTCAAATTCGCGAGACAGGAACCCATAAGATCAGCGCCAAATTCCCAGGATGTGCTTCCACACCAAGAGCTGCAACGCACTGCTCAACAGTAGCAGGGAAATCCCAGCTCCCAGCTGGGGAGCTGCTAGCACTATTTGGGCTGCAGAGATCTGCACCCAGCCCACATTCCAAGTTGTAACTGAGAAGAGCTGCAAACACTGGAAATGGGCTATTTTGGCCACAGAATTTTGTAGCCAGCCCAACTTCATCTGCTAGCGGGAGCAGAGAATCCAGGCTCAATTCAAAAACCCTGCATAAATCTGATGTTTGGATTAATATAGATATTATATAATTTTTAAATAGATCTATCTCCTCTAATTTTTATCATTTCTTATGTTGAAAACATCCAAAGTCCTTTCTATGCTTTTTGAAGTGTGATTGTTACTATCTGTGGTTGCCCTACTGTGAGCTTGCACATCAGAGCTGCTTTCTCCCGTCATTTCTAAACACTGTTGCAATGTTCATCATGAGGTCTGCATCCCAGGTACTCACAGACCTGCTCAGAATATGCCATAGTCTGTGTAACCGGTCTGTGCAACACCCACAAACCACGTTGAGTGTCTTTGGTGAGACACTGGCTTGGGCACTCATAAGGAAGTTTATTTTTTACTTTGTGTTAAATTTCAACAGCAAGGCTTGGGATGGATCTGAGCAATACTTAATCTGACTTTGCAACCTTCGTGCTAAGCTTGCCCCTTCCTAGAGTCGAAAGTGTGAGATGAGAACAGGAGGATTTCATTCTGACTTGGGGTTGGCTGCAGCCGTGGCCTCAAGCTTTTCCTTTCTCTTCAAGTCTTTGGTTCTCTCCTCTAGAAGGAGTATCCAGCTCCACTACCGTCAGCTGGCAGACCCCAAGTGCTCCCAAATAATGATTCGCTAATAGATACACACTCATGTGTGTGCCACCCCCTACCACCACCACCAAAGCAAATGATCTGTTGTAAAGCCAATGCCGTTCATGCAGGACAGAGAAGTATGGGAGGCAGCCTTCCGGGCAGCAGGGCTCTGGAGCCAGAGGCTGGTCCCACGCCTGTGTCCACACTTGATGAGTGTGGCCCCGGCACCACAGCCACTCATTTCCGTTTTCAAGGTCAGGTGCAGTTGTGGGGTAGACGCTGTTGCTTGTGCTCGTTGATTCATTCCGCTGCAATGTGCCACACCATCTTGGGGCATGAAAGGTCTTTCACGTTAGGCCGCTGTGGCCAGGCCATTTTTTTTTTTTTATTGTTTTAAGGTGTGCACTGAGGAGCGTTGAACTGCCTCATTCTGCACTGAAACAGCCCAGCAAAGCTCGGGAAAGGCACTGCTGAGCCCGCTGGCTGGGCTTCAGCACGTCAGGAACGAGCACAGTGAATGCCGTCTAACAAAGGCGTGTTTTTCCTGCCGCCTTGACAACTGCTGAAAGATTTTCTATTATTATCCTACTTTAAAATATCACAGCATAATGAATTATGAGCTCACGGTGTGGTAGCAGTGTGTGAACCACTGTGGAGGCAGCTGTGTGTTCAGCCACATGTGGATTGCAGGTGTGGGTAGGTGTGGCTGTCTCTCCACTAATTAGTGTCTGGAGTGAAGTGCTGCCCGAAGGCTGAGCATCCTGAGAACGGGAGTCAGTCGCATCTTCCGCTCTGAGACTGTCATCAGACACCCGCTCAGCTAGCAGGGAAGAGCCACACATCTGGAGCGCCAGTGACAGTTTGAGAGACAGTAAGTGCAGGTGATTTTGTTGTTGGCATCGCATCTCCCAGGCAGACACTGCATTCTATTGATGGAGGCTGTCAGAGTTTTGTTCCAAAACCAAAATAAGGAGCAGAAAGTCAACAGCTGAGTCCCTCGTGAGAAGGTGCCCTTGGGACACGTGTACATCCTGCACTGAGTTTCAGCTCGCTCCAGAACTCCGACTTCCCATTATCAAAACCCCTCATGCATAGATATAAAATGGCCAGGGTCTTAAAATACACCAATGACTAACTAAACGTTATGACCCAGCAAGAAGTCCCACCCTGCACCTCAGGCAGGGGTTTTGATGCCTTCAGACTTTGAAAAAGGCAGAACTGAGGTCCTGAGAGAGAGGAAGCAGCCATAGTGGCTCCACCACAGTCTGCATGCACCCCAGGGACGAAGCCAAAGGGCGTTCTCGCAGCCTTTCCCATCTTAGATGACCAAGGGCATCACGGAGGAGGTTCTCAATGGGGAGCCTCAGGGTAGTAATTTTGTAGCCAGCCCAACTGGCTGGAGGAAGAAAAGGCGGTGGAGGAAAATTCCAAGTGGTGACAAAGATCAGCCCTTAGACATAGACTAGTGGCTAAATTATGCAACTTAGAATCCAAAGGCTGTGGGCAGAGAACTGCACACCTGTTGCTGTGTGTTTTTTCAGTTTATTATTTGAAGATTACTAAAAGTGCTTATTCCTTCTCTTTCATTCCCCTTTAAGGTTTAAAATTATTCATGAATTTTACCTGTCTCTCTGTCATCTATCTATCTATCTATCATCTATCTATCCATCTCTCATTCATCTATACATCTATTATGTGTCATCTATTCATCCATCTATCCACCCATCTATCATCTACTATTTGTCTACCATTATCTATAAATCTATCTACCTATTATCTATCTATCCATATATCTATTATCTACTTTATCTATACATATACATACCTATTATCTATCCATCTGTCTTCTTATTATCTATCTTTCATCTCCATGTCTATTGTCTATCATCCATCCATCCATCCACCATCTACTACTACCTACCTATCCATCCACCTACTACCTATTGTCTATCTGAGTTCTGAACTCTCTTTGGGAGCAGATGCATGCTGACTTGGAAAAACTCTCCTGCTATTTGTTCTCAAAGGAAGAGAATGAGTTTGATCAGAAAATTTCAGGACTTGATCATCATCCGGATGAATTCTGTTGGCCTGGATCATGGGATGCATTGTTGCCTACATCTTGGCTGAATCCATCCTTTATGGGATCCCTTATTCGTCCCTGGAAGTCAGGTTGCAGACATGATGCCTGTGGCCTCTGCCCAGCGTTCTGTCTCAGTTCCAGCAATGCACAGTGCCTAGTCAGTATCCGAGAGCCTTGTAAGCACAGTCCAGCCCACGCTGCCTTGACCAGCACAGGTGGACGGATTATCCAGGCAAGCTGCAGCCTGCCCCAGATAAATTACAAAATTTCCTCTTTGCAATGCTCCTCTTGCCACCTCCTTCCCTCAAAATGCTGTTTACCCTTCAGGAGTCACTGACCCTGCTGTCAGTCTAGGATTCATTTCAAGGTCTATTACAACACCAAGGGCTTTGATCCTTACGTCTTATCCTGTGGAACCTCTTCTCTGAGGGGAAAAGCCTGAGTGTACACGTGTGTGTGTCTGCACATGTACAAGGGTTGTAGTGGCCCTGTGCCCAGGCAGTTAATGTGGCTGTCTTACTCAGGTGCATCCCCACCCGAATGTAATGTAACCTAGTGCTCAACCTGTTCATCCATTTAACCCCCAGCCTTCTGTGGAAGGCGCACAGTCAGAGACAGTCACAGAGGAAGGCATCCATGGGTTAAGGTAACTGACTGAAAGGGTGGTTTCTTTCAAGGTCAGATCTGAAGTCCAGGCCCCGCTGTGCCCCTGCACACTGTCACTGGTAGAAAGGAGTGACTTCACAAGGCTGGGGAGGCAGCTACACTGAGCATAGTGTCTGAGCACCCTCAGCTTGCAGCTGCTTCCCAGGCCAGGCAGTGTCCTGTGAAGCCCAGTCTCTGTTGCCCTGCAGTCTCACAATGCCCACACATGTGCCCATATGCACAGAACACTCGCACATGTGCACATATGTGAACACACATGCACATGAACATGCATATGTATGCATGTGTTGCAAGGCACATCTTCACATGTATAAACAGATGCACGGAATGCACATGCACACACCTGCATGTTCATACACATGTATGCACACTTATGCACATTACACACACACGCACAGTACATACCCACGTGCTCATATGCATGTGCACACACAAGCACAGCACATACCCACATGCTCATACACGTGTGTACACACACATGCACTGCACACACACATGTGCACACACTGCTAGTTTCAGACTATCCTTTTTAAGCTTCTGCCCATCTCTCAGCCTGCTGAACTGAGACCCCTTGGCCTCACTTCTTGTTTGCTATGAGATTCCTGTTGTGCTCTTGCAGATGCTTCCTGGAGGGGGAGCTGAGACCCAAGGGGGGATCTGCTCCCTCCTGTACATCCAGAAAAAGTCCACAATCAGTGGTCATCTGCAGTTAGTTTGTGCAGGACCCTGGGACTGTACCCCCAGTGTTTCTGGGACACCAGCCTTGGCCAGCTCCTACTTGGGGGATGTGAGCCCCAGGTGGCCTGTGCCCCAGCCACCTCTCCTCTAGCCTTCATCCCAGCTCGGACCTCCAGGTTCCAGTGGAGCAGCCTTGTCCCCTGCAGTTCCTCAGCACACCCTTCCCACCTGCTCCACCCCAGCTTGCCCCTTGCTTTCCACTGAGTTCTCTTCATTCAAAGCAGACAACACAAGAATAGAAGTTGGTTGTGTCCTGCTGGGAAGGGGACTAATAGGTACTGACACACAAGGACTGACAATGTCTGTTCCCCTGGTCTTGGAGGGGAAAAACGGAAGGGATGCCGTCTGCAGCAGGTTCCAGGCGGGTCCTTCCCTGTTTCTCATATGCTGTGCAAATTTCCTCAGTCACAGAGGATCTCAGAGCCCCAGTGTCCTCACTGAAACACTGGCGATCCAGGCTCCGCCAGGGTTTGCTTGCATTACAGGAGCAAACAGAAGCAGAGAGTCACTCGGGGCTGTGTACAGCCTGGAGGACAACAGCCCCCAACTAGCAAACACTCCAACATGTGCCCTTGTCTCCCTGACTTAAAACCCCATCTTTAACCTAACGAATTTTGTTTTTCTACATGAAACAGGGAGTGGGGCACAAAGGCCTAGGGCAGGATCAGGCATCCCTAGCAGAGGACGACACTTCCGAGGGACGACGTGTGAAATACTTGAGTTCAGCCGCTGGGAACAGCATTTTCCTAGCCCCAGCCCTGGTGAACTGTGGTTCTCTGATGGAAAACTTCCAAAACACCACTGTGCCGCAAGCTTTAGGATAAATTTTATAACCTGTGCGGGGAATGATTCACCAGATAGAAAAGCATCTTTCTTGCAATATAAAGATTATACAGAGTTTTGCTTGACCCAGACTAGAGGAGCCTGTTAGTGCTAAGTGGAAGATCATGAACTCTGCAGAAGGTGGGGGAGGCAGAGGCAGTCACATGGCGAAAGTGACCTTCATACAAGAATTAGAGGCCAGGAGGGTTCACCCAGATGACACCATGGCACCTGCAGGGTGCCTGCCACATGTCATGATGTGCAGGACCCTGGGGAGGACAGTGGCCTCCCCCATGTGGTGGGGGCCAGGCTGTTCCATTTGTCACCTTCAGGTGCCTCTTGAATATCCGTTTCAGACAGCTCTGGGAGATGAGACCATAGTTGGGGGACTTCTTTGTGATCTCAGTGAAACCTACAGATTTCCACTGTACTAATGTGTAGAAATATCCCCAATTTCACACGCGCGTTGAGTCCAGTTGAACAATGGCTGTTAAGCAGGCTGAGATTGAGAGAAGGTGCCTGGGCCCAGGAGCAGGGGGAGCAGGGGAGGAGCTGGTAGGTGACAAAGGAGAGCAAACACAGCTCTGGGTGGCTGAGCTTCCAGAGCACTCACCCAGTGTCCTCTGGAGTGCAAGCTCTGAGGTGAGAAAGCAGGCGAGGTCACACTGTGGCCCTTTCAGAGGGATTCTCTGCTTGTTGCAGGACAGTCGGCTCGGGCTGCTAAGACAACAGCATGGAGTGGACAGTCAGGAGCAGATGTTTACGCCTCTCAGTCTGGAGGCTGTGCGTGATGAAGGCTCCTTCCTGGCTTACAGATGGCACCTTCTGTAGGGGCCCTGGGGGCAGAGGACAAAGAGGATGCAAGCTCTCTGGTGTATCTTTTAATCCCACCTGTGACGGTTCCACCCTTGTGACCTAGGCACTTCCATAGGCCCCACCTGCTGACACCATGCTGGGGCCAGCATTGCAGCATATGAACTCGAGGGGACACGAACATCCTGTCCACAGTGCTGCCGGCTGTATGGTTGTCTTTTCTGCCAAGTAGTCCTTTGGTTGATACTGCCCATGGCTCAGAAGAAAATTCAGAATATTGAAAGTACCCACGCAGATGTAGCCCTGCAGCGGTTTTCTGCAGAAGCAGGCCCAAGGATCTAATTGTCTAGTGTCAACTAATGTCCCTAACAGAGAGGTGGCTCTCAGTGGAGAAAGAAGCATTGCACAGAGTGCAGTGCCCGCTGGGTGACCACAGAGAGTTATGCTAACTCCAGCAACCAAGGGGCGTCTGTGGCTCCGGAGGCTCCATGTCTCTTGCCTGTCCCTTTCTAAATGCAGTCACCGCTAAATAGGTGGAGCAAGGGCTCAATTAAAAAGCGGGTCTGCGTGTGGATTTTGGAAAACTCTAGGAACAATTTAGAGCAGCGGTGCTTCTCCTTCAGAGCCGCAATCTTTCATTTCTATTGCAGGTCACCTGAGGGGACCACAAGGTGTTGGCTATTCGGGCCACCTTTCCAGGGCTGGTTACTTCACACTCCATTAGGTGATCTAAACGCCCAGGAGTCTCCACAGTCTCCCCACTTCTGAGCACCCCAATGCAAGGTTGCTAAACTTCACCGAATGTCTCTAACCTTGGTCTGACATTTCTCTTGTTTTTTTCTCAAATTGCAATGTGGGTGCCACTGGGGTTTATGCAGTTGGTAATTAAAATATTTAAAATGTGAATGAGAAGTGTTGGGGAAGAAATAAAAGATTAAAAACAGAATGCTTACAATCAAGCTTGTGAATTCATGGCCCTTTTCTTCCAAATATAAATGCTCATTTGGGTGGAAGATTTCTCCTCCCCTGCTATTGGTGGGAAGTGTCACCATCTTCCCAGTTGGCCATGGAGAAGGAAAGCCAATGGCCAGGGAGGGGGTCCCTGTGGGTAGAGCACACCAGGACCCTGAGCCTTCACTCTGGTGGGGCTCACCACACCCACCCTCCCTCCTGCTGTTTTCCACCTCAGCCGCATTGCAAATGTTTCCTGAGACCCTGGTTTCATGAGACACAGGATTTTTCACTCAGGCAATGGTGCCAAACCCAGAAAGAGAACACTAAGTTCTAGTCTTCTGGGACAGGGGACCGAAGGTTGACATCCACTAACTGGGTTTTCCCATTTGTACAATGTATTTTAACAAATAAGGAGTGGGCAAGGTCTCTGCCAAGCTTGGCCGAGTGTTAACGAGACAGGCAGGAAGAGTTCAGAGGTTAATTTTGAAGATGAAATAAGTAGTTTGTCGCACCGTGTGTTCTCAGTGGCATGCGGACGGCTACTTTAAACATAGTATTTTCATTTTTTTTTCAGTGTTGCAAATCAATTCATGGAGATTGGGCAGGCACCTCATTCAAAGGTTGTAAGTTGGTCATTAAGAAAGTGAAACAGCCTGAGAATGCACAGAACTTCTGACAGGAAACATTTCCACGTTCACAAAACAGTGTTCTCAAGTGCAATCTCTGCAGGGCACAGGTGACAGTCTGCAACTTTAAATAAGACCTCTTCACCTCTTCAGGCACTAGCAAAGTGTGTGTTGGGTGTGAATTTCCAGTTTTGTCCAGTGTCAGCAGTGCATGGCTCAGCTTGGTGGAAACCTTAATAGCTTCAGCTATGAAATCACGGTGAGTAGGAAGAACCCGTGCAGCCTGGACAGACTGCTGGGGGACAGTCCTGTGAAACCAGGAAAGGACAAACAGAGCAGCTCTTTGCGAGAGACAGAGATGATATCATCATGGAAGGGTGAACACAGTCACAGCTGGGCCCTTATAATTGTGTCTCATTTAAAATGCCTCGTTATTAAAACTGGATTGTTTTGGATTGTGACTCTATTCAATTGAGACAATTATGTGTTCTGTGTGATTCAAATCAATGATTTCAGGCAGCAGTTGATTATTTCAGCTTAATTTGTTGTGTCTTTTGCTTTTTTAAACAGCCATTGGATATCAAATTCTGAAATTAGATTTTAATTTTCTTTTGTGGAGCTTGCACATGTGTATTACATTAGCTTTCATAAATGTCACTATGCCTGTCTCCCCGTGTGAGTTCACCCACCAGCTCGTATCGATCTGCTCACAGCGTGGATCCAGGGACTCCCAGGAAGGGGCCTGTCCTCCATGCAGCAGGGCTGCCGCTGTGGCCTTGGGGCAATGCAGAACACCACCAGCCCCCCGCACCGGGCTCAGTTTGGTGAAGCACTCCACCTTTCCTTGGGTTCCCTCCTCTCTGCGCCTTCTAGTAGGAAGTATTCAGAAATTAGTGGGAGTCGCAGCAAAGCCTGCCATTAGGATAGCACCCACTCCTGCCTCAGAAGTGGGAGTTTCCAAAGCCTGCTCTCCCAGGGCTGTGGCTGGCCATGGTGCCCAGCGACCATGAGACCCAGGGAGCACACCTTGCTCTCGGAACTCGTTGCCGGCAGCCTGAAGGGAGCCGTGGAGGTGGCAGGTCCCACAGAAGCAAGGGCTTGAGAGTTTGTACTCACTCTCTGTAGTCTGCTGCCAGCCATGCCCTTACCCCAGGAATTGGCAAGGAAACAGTCACCTCCTCCAGTAGAGTGATGGTTTTTATTTTTGAAAATACATAAAATCACAAAAACATCAGCATCACTCACAGGGGTTATGCATGCTTAACGATGTGTGGAAGGACCTAGCTGATACTCATGGGAAGCTGAGCAGTGCTCGAGATGAGCAGAGGGTGGGCAGGAAGGATGCGCATGCGTGGCTCCCGTGTGGTACACAAGTGACTGAAACACGTGAGCTGTGTTTAAAGAATCGCAGCTAAAACCGTGGAGCTCTTAGGCAGCTTGGTGGAAGCTGATCGAAGCCTCATTGAAGCTGAGTTAACATATATGTGACTCCCAGAGCCGAACACAGGCTGGCCCAGAATCCACAGGTCTCTGTCTTAGAGGACGTGCAAGGGATATCCGCATCTCCAGGGGATCTGTGACTTCAGAAAGCCCTTCTCGGTGGAGAGCACGACCTTCTGCTTGATTGGCTCTCCCTGTGGGAGACGGGAGCTGATGTAAGAGAAATACTACGAAAGTACCAAGACTTGGAAAAAATAGGAAACGAGGACTGTTTTGAACACAGTCACACGGAGATGACTGGCTACCCCCACGAATCCTGCAACCTGAGCCAGAAATTGACAGGACTGCACCCTCCACCTCAGAATCCGAGTTCGGCACCCAGAGAAGCGTTCATCCGCAAGAACAGAACAATGGCATCAAAGCAACGCGCAGCTGGCTGTGTTAATGTGGAGGAAGGAAAGCACCTGACCTATGGAGAAAACCATCTGAAGATTCCAAAGCGCAACCTGCCAGTGTCCACATGGAGACCAGGAGACGGCGGTGTGACGAACACTCAGGAAGACCCCGTGTGCTTCCCTTGAGAAACCCGCATGGACACAGGCACCTACGGAGCAGGAAGGGCTGTGGCGCTGTCCTTTGGAGAAGGGTTCCCATGTGCAAGAACAGTTCAGCGCTGCTCCTCTTTTTTGACACATGGTGCTGCAGTGGGACAGCTGAGATCTCCTGGGGTTCTGAAGGTGCTCTGTGAGAAACCAGCCTATTAAGCAGCTCACTAACACTTTGAATTTGATAACAATTCCAATCTACAGAATCAATAAAATGCCCAGTAGGGAGGAGAGTGCCCACTGAATCTTACTGTTTATTGTTAATTTTGATTGATGCATTATAATTACACATAATAGAGGGATTTATTGTTATATAGCTGTACATGCACATGCTATAACAGTAGCACTGTTGCTTAATTAATTTTACCTCGCTTCTCTTGGCCAGGACAAAGTCTGAAGAAAACCTATTCTATTTTTTATAATGTTGCTAATTGCAGAACATCTTTGACCTGTCCCCTTTCTCCTTTGCTTGTGGCTGGTGACATGGTGACAACATTCATCTTCAGTTTCTTGTTGCTATTTAAACTTTTGCAGTGACCTGTTGATAATACTGGCAACAATTCCCAGGACCAGTTTTAGTTTGGTAACTGTTGTGTACTGTACCAATTTCCCGAGGAAGGGGAGGGAGGGATCATTGACCTTTCGTCACTACTTACAGGGGTGTTTAAACTCCGCAGTCTGATATTTAACGCTGCACGACATAAACCCCAGTTACCTATGCAGCCTCCTCTCCCAATAATCCCTCATGTGCAGCTTGTGCAGTGCACAAAATTGGACACCTTCCTGTGCTCTTCCCACGGCTGCACTTGACCCCTACATTACTAAACTCCCAGCTCAAGAATCCAGACTCTTCTTTCCTTCCACACACAGTCTAGCTGCACTCCCTGACTCAGGTACTTGGTGAACAGTGTAGTTTGAAATGCTCATGGTTTCGTACTCAAACCTGCACTTCTTTGTGTGTTACACATTTCAGTAAATAATACGTCTGTCGGTCTAAGCCAGAACCCCAGGGTTAAGCTCCGTCTGGTCACAGTCTTGTGGACCTGCAGATTTGCTGCCTCCTGCTCCACATATCTGCTCCTTCCTCAGCCCCCAGTGCTCTGTAGCCCACTCTGATATCATTTCCTCCTCCTTGGAGACTTCCTCATTGGCTGTTGTCTCTCCCACCCAGTCCGTTCTTCCACCTGCACACAGAGCCATCTCAGGGAGCAGACCTGATCCTGGCATCACCACATGGTGTCCGCTGGTCTCTGGACTCAAGGCACTGGCTCACCTCCTGTTCCACATGCCTAGGTTCTAGACCTGGGGGACCTTCCTCAAGGTCAGGAGCACAGCCTTAAGTTTTTAAGGCACAGCCTTCCTGTGTATTCCTCTTCTTCTGAAACGCTGTCCCCTCCTATTCTCCGGCCACATGCAGGTCTCCCTCTTACAGGAAGCTTCCCCAGGTCTGGGTGGCTCTGGGGCTGCTCCCAGTTGTAGTGGGAGCATCTGCTTCCCTCCTCTCACAGTGCTCACGCAGGTGCACCCCACCTACTCACCTGCTCACTCAGGTGCACCCCACCTGCTCACTCAGGTACACTCCACCTGTTCACCTGCTCACACAAGTACACCACACCTGCTCACCTGCTCACTCAGGTGCACCCCATGGGAGGAGAAGCTCCTGCCCGGGGCCCTGTGGCCTGTCCACTGTGGTGTCATCAGCATGCCGTGGAGGGTCTGGGGCACAGAGGATCCTCTGGATATCACTTTCTAAACTGCATGGATCGCTTATCCTCTCTAGGGCTGGAGCTGCACCAGGCCGGCCCCCCTGCCTGTGCCCTGCTACCTTCACTTAGGGTGTCAACAGATTCCAGATCCCAAACACGTAAACAAGGAGCCTCTCCGAAGTTCTTCCTGAAGGCACCACTTCCTGGTGATCCTTTCCTCCTTTTAAAGTGTACTATATATAAAAAGTCTGCATACTATCATCCTCGTTCTACTTCTCTCCTTCCTGAAAACCTCCCGATGCTCTACAGGGGAACGGTGTGACTTCCTTCCCCCATGGACAAAAAGAGCGCTTGTCAAATGACCATCAAGTACACAGTAATTTTCAGAATTAAGAATATCTCACCTGTAACCCACAGAGCACTAAAGTAGCAAGAAAATCAGGCTGGGCCCGGAGCTCAGTGACAGAACACTTGCCTAGCATTTCCACGGCCCTGTGTTCAAAACCCAGTACTGAGAAATAAAAAGCAAATGAAAGGAAAAGCAAACAGAAGGCACAAAAATCACAGGTACTGGCCTTCTGTTCTTTTGTGCTTTTCAGACTCTGAAATATGTTAATAAACTGCTTGTTTGCCTGTTGAGGTCCCATTTGTGAGCAATTCGAAATCCACTGTATGTCCACAAACGTGCCCTGGGCGTATTCAACAAACCAGCTGAGCCCTGATTCTTGAAGATGTTTTCAGGGTTGACTTGGACTAGGCAAACCCAGCACTAAGCCCAGAGGCCCCAGTACTAGCACAGAGGAAGCATCTGAAGTTCAAATTTGCCTCTTCATTTTTTGTTTTTTTGTTTTTTTTTTTTTTTTAAAGAGAGAAGGATAGTGGGGGAGAGAGACAGAGACAGAGACAGAGAGACAGAGAGAATCAATTTTTATTGAGTTTTTCACATGGCTTTCGTTGCTCTGACACTTAGTTGTGTACGTGGGTGCTGGGGTTTGAACCCGTGTACTTGCGCATGCCAGGCAAGTGCCGTAACTGCCGAGCCACCGCTCCAGCCCCAAATTTGCCTCTTCTTGACATGCAAACACATTACATGGTGCTAAGAAACTAACCATCCTTAAAGGACTAAGGAAACCCACAGCCAACTGCTCTGAGGGGCATCAGACTGGTGAGCAGTCAGAGTGGATGGTTCTAAAGAATGGAACTTTTTCCAAAAACATAATTCCTGACCAAATTTCCTGCATTTAAGGTGTCTCATTAAAACTCATTTGTGTTATGACTGAATTATTTTGAGTTAGTGGAGACAGGCATGCAGCTGTCACTCCTGCTAATTAAATCTATGACAACGCGCAGTACACTACACTGATTGTGGCCTCTTGTTCTGCTCACATGATTCTCAGGCTCCCAGGTTGAGCATTTCTCATCAAAGCTGGTCTGCACCTCTGCTGTGCCCTCCCACCTGCGAAACTGAGCGCCACTCTCCATCTCCCCAGTGATCTTCCTGTACCGCACAGGTAGCTGGGAGGTGGCCTTGGGCTTAAATGGAAAAATCAATGGATTTCATTTAGGAAGTATTTTTTTCAAAGCCAATTACAGGAAAGTCTGTTTAATTACTTTGTGATTTCTTATATTGCCCAATTAAAACACTTCTGAGCGTTTCCATTTTAAAGTTTGTTTTATTTTTCTTTTCTAATAGAATTGTTTTTCTTAGTGAAATTGTGAAACAATTCAGTTTGTGTATTTATTTTATACTCCTATTGTGTATTGGTTAGAACTTACGCCGTTTGGAATTTGGTGATTTGACTCACTATCTTTGCCGAGTAGTTATTTTTTTCCAATCAAATTGTATAGCTTTAAAGTGTCACTATGACCAATTTAAGCAGCTGTTAAAATCATTCTGTAGTGGTTTTTAATGAAATTTACCTTCAAATGTCTCTTCCAAACATTTGTTTCTTCCATTTTTTTAGCAAACCCATAAAAAAATGGATGCCAAGCCCCCAATCCAGAGCTGCTTGGTGACCAGGACTGGGTGCTCAGTGGCCAGCAGATCCTTCCACGCACGCTAAGCACTTGGCACTGCTTGCTGCTCTTTCCACATGGACGGCACACAGAGCCAGCGCTGGAAGGAGCATCCTGCCGGTGAGGGTCAATTCCAGTCCTGACTCATGCAGGAGTGGCCCCATCCCACCGTGCACTGGAGGAAGTGACCCTGCACTTTAGTCTCACGGGAGAAGTGGCTTCAGACCATGACATATCACGGAGAAAGTGACTCCCAGCCTGGTATCATGCTCTGTGCAGACAGATGTCAGCAAGACTTGATAGCACAGAATCTCACACCCATCCCAATCATCTGGGCTAAAATTTGCAAAATTTTAGTATAAAACTTTCTATAATGTCACTCAATTGAAAGTATATTCTTTTTTATTAAGGAGTTGAGTTGTTGTACAAACATAGATACATATAAAGTAGCAATATGATACGCATTTGATCCTAAACCATACTTACCCCCACATTGCCCACACCACAGTCTCTTGATTCTTCCGTATTATGCCCCTATAGCAAATACAAATGTCCACATGCATATATGTATAAGACTGTGAATTTTCCAGTTAGCTGATTGCATAAATATTCTTTGACTTCTGGCAGGGTAAAGATTATGCTACATGTTCATTGTCTCTCTGGATTTCTCTCTTTCTTTCTTCCCTCCCTCTCCCATTCTCCACCTCTCCCCTCCCCCTTCCTACCCTACATGTCTATGGTTCCCCTAGATTATGTGTTATTTTGCCCTTGGTGGGTCCAATACATGAATTTGACTACCTTTCACCTAATTAGATAAAATTAGACATAGTCTCCACAAATGAGGGAAAACATTCAACCCTTGACTCTCTGGGTTTGGGTAACTTCACTGAGCATGATTTCTTCCATTGCCATCCATTTACCCTCAAAGGCCACAATACCATTGTTTCTAATGGCTGAGTAGAATATACATATATATAGAGCTATATATATGGAATATATATAGCAGAGCTATGTATATGGAATATGTATAGCAGAGCTATGTATATGGAATATGTATAGCAGAGCTATGTATATGGAATATATATAGCAGAGCTTTTGGACCCCAGAGGAGTTAGAATCAGCACATTACAGTGACACAGCAAAATCAATGTTCATAGAAGCTCAATTTACAATAGCTAAATTATGGAATCAATCCAGATGCCCCTCACTGGATGAAAATATGTTCTTAATACACATTTATGTGAAATATTTCAAAGCTTCCTTATCAAAAATTCATTTGTAAGTCTTTAACAGCAACATGAAGCTGGCATGTTGAATAAGCACATTCATGAGATAAAATACAAACACAATTTTAATTCTGCCTCCCAATGAGCCTTTAAAATAAGTTCTGTTACTTGTTGAAAATATTAAGAGATCCCAAGATAATTACATTTATCTTTAATTAGTACAGAATATTCTCTCACTTAAAAATATAATTCTAATTCAGAACGAAGAAAGGAATATCCAGAAAATAATTAACTTTCGTTGTAATATGCCTAGTGTTATCAAACAAAATGTATGCAAGATCAGTACACTGAGAGCTACAAACAATGAGGACAGATTTCAAAGAAGATTTAGACAAATGAATAACATATTTTCTTAGATGAAAAGACTTAATTTTATCAAGATGTCAACTCTCCCCTAACAGAGGTACAGATACTATGTGATCCTAACAATAATTTTACCAGAATTTTCTTTTGTAGAAGCAGAAAACCTGTCTATAAAATTTGTTTGGAAAAAGCAAAGGACTTCAAACACCTAAGTCAACTTTGAAAAAGAAAGAATGGGAGAAAAACTAAGCTGACACCAGGATTCACTGTGAAGCTTCGGTACCTGAACATCATGGGGGTGCCCATGGATCAAGGGAGTGAACATCTACAGATAAAGCCACCCCAGCGTGGTTAATCGCCAGCGTAACTGAGAAGGCAACTTGATGGATGCAGGATAATGTTCTTCATGAATTATACTGGAACAATTAGACAGCAACAATTTTTTTTTCAAAAAATGAAGGCTTATGTCCATACCTTTATAGTATAAAATGGAATTAAGTATCAGACCTAAAACTAAAAATTTCCCAAAGGTAGTATGGGAGAAAATCTTCACCATCTTGAATTAAAATCTTTTAGCTGTCACATTAAGTGCAAGATCACAAAAATAAAAATTCCCAAACTAAACATCATAGTTAAAAACCATTGCACTTTGAAAGATCTTGTCAAAAGAATGAACATGGCAAGCTATAGATGGATACCACATTTATCCAAGATAATGGATTTGAATCAAAAATGTATAGAGAAACCTCAAATTTTCATAATAAAAAATCAACAAAATGAGCCAATGATCCAAACGATGCTTCAGATAGGAAAATAGATGCAGATGAGCATATAAAAAGTTTTGCAGATTTGTCATTATCAGGAAAACTGCAGAATCCGAATGTCTTGAGATAGCACTGCGCGTTCAGCAGCAGGTCCGGAACTGAACGCAAAGGACGCACACAAGGCAGGGGCAGTCACTCCTGGCCAGGTGAGGCGCCACTGGGCTCTCGCTGTTCCTGGGGTGTAAAGGTTGGGGTCCCCCTTTAAGTCATCCAGGAAGCTTCTTAGAAAGCTAAATGTAAGCCTACTGTTTTTTGTTTTGTTTTGTTTGTTTTTTTAAGAGGACAGAGAGAAAGAGAGAGAAACAACTTTGTTTAGTTTTTCATCTGGCCTTTGTTGCTCCAACACTTAGTTGTGTATGCGATGCTGGGGTTTGAACTCAGGTCCTCGTGGATACCAGGAAAGCATCTTAACTGCTGAGCCACCACTCCAGCCCCAAGCCCACTGTTTTGATCCAGTATAACTTCCAATTGTTTTTCGAGAAAAGTAAAAAGCTCTGTTCCCATGAAAACCTGAACACGAGAGTTTATGGAGTCTTTATTCATGATTTACAAGCACTGGAAGGGACCCAAGTGCCCGGTAGCTGGTGGATAGATAAGCAAGTGGTGGGCATTCACACATAGTAGTGTCACTTGCTAATAAAATGGAACTGCTGATCCTCCTGACCAATGGACAACACCCAGCATGGCGTGCGAGGTGAGCAGCAGCCCACGGAAGCTTCAGGCTGTGAGACCCCACTAGCGGGACACTGAGGAGCCAGACCCTCCAGGGCTGCAGGAGGGAGGCTTCCCCACAGAAGGTGGGCACTTTTGGAGATGTCAGGGTTGTCTTTTGTGATTTAGGTGGTGGTTACCTGTCACTGTGGGTTCATGAAAATTCAGAGGATTGTGAACAGTGAACATTACTGTATGTCAACTGTACTTAAGTGACCACAAACGTGGTGCTGTGTAATGAGCGAGAGTCTGTGCTGAATGCATAAAGGCCTGGCGGTCGCGTGGCTTTGCACACAGGCCTACGTGGCTTGGACAGAGAAGAGTGAAGGGGAAGTGCTTCTCCACCTCTCACGAAGACGCTCCGCTGGCACAGAGGAGTTGGAGATAACTTTGAAGGACTGAGCTGCAGTTCTCCTACCACATTGGCTATGGCAACACCGAGAGAAGGAAGGCAATTTAGCGGCCACTCCACATGTGACCAGAGGAGACCACAGCTGTGCGGTGGCCAATCCAATTGGATTGGGAGTAAATACAACAACCACACAAAGAAAAACATAAACATAAAAACTGCAGTTGATGGACTTCAGGATCCGGATGCTTGGAAGCGGGGTTCCCTGGGGCATGGCTCAGTTCTGAGCTGCAGCGGAGGTGCTGGTGTGGGGTGCTGCATGCAGGTGTAGAGGCCTCTTCCTGCATCTCCTCGCCTTGCCTACATGCATGTTGGGGTCGAGTTGCCCCTTTCCATGAGAACACGGTCGATGGGACTCAGACCTACCCTCTTGACTTCATATTATTTCCAAAGATGGGTCTCCAAAGGAGGCTGCAGTGGAGGCCATGGGTGTGAGGATTCCCATCTGTCACAGCTGAAGTGGAGAAGTGAAGGCCTGGGCAAAGGGGCATGGGTGCACATGTTGTGTACCCTGCGTGGGGCATTTGTGGTGTGGTGTGGATGCTGTATGCATGTTTGTGTGTGTGCATGAATATATGTGAGGGGGTGGCTGTGTGAAGGCACATGTGTGTATGAGCACATATTATGGCTTGTGTGTAATGTGTGGTGTGTGTATGTGTGTATACATGTGTGTGGTATTTGTGCAGTGTGTGTGTTTTAGTCAACTTTTCCAATGCAGTTCCCAAGGACCTGACAAGAACAATTTTGCTGGAGGAGAAGTTTATTTGGGGGTTCAGGGTTTCAGAGGTCTTAGTCCAGGGAAGGCCAGCTCCATTCTCCAGGGCTGGAAGTGAAGCTGAATATCAGGGCGGAAGGCCTGGCAGAAGGGAGCAGAGAGAATTTGATGCCAGACATAGAGTATGTACCCCAAATTCATGCCCCGCAAATGACCCTCCTCCTCCAGGCACACCCTATCTGCTTACAGTCCAGTAAACCCCAGCAGGGGATCAACTCACGGATTGGCCTAAGATCCTCATAACCCAATCATTTCACCACTCAGACATTCTGCAATGACTCACACGAGCTTTGAGGGACACTCACATCCAAGCCATAACAGTGTGTATCTGTGGTGTGGATGTAGCAAGCATGTGTGCTTGTGTGTGTGTATGAATGTATGTGGTGGCATATGGTGTGAGCATGTGGGTGTGTATGAGGTCATGTTGTAGTGTGTGCATGTGTAAGCATGTGTGTGGCATTTGGAAGTGTGTATGTGCAGGACAGATGGTGTGTATGTGTGTGTTTGCTTGTATACATATGGGTGCTGAGTTCATATGCGTGCAGGTATTTGTGCATATATATGTAGTTTCTGTGTTATATGTGTGCAGATATGGATGCTGTGTGTGCTGTATTGTGGAGCCTACGGAGAGTATGCATGTAACGTTGGTATGTGTGCATGCACAGGTGTGTGTGTGGTGCGTGGTGTGAATAGGGCATGTGTGTGTGTGGTGTGAGGTGTGTGTATGTACAGGTGTGTGTGTGGTGCGTGGTGTGCATAGGGCATATGTGTGTGTGGTGTGAGGTGTGTGTATGTACAGGTGTGTGTGTGGTGCGTGGTGTGCATAGGGTGTATGTGTACGTGGTGCGAGGTGTGTGTATGTACAGGTGTGTGTGTGGTGCGTGCTGCGCATAGGGCATATGTGTGTGTGTGGTGTGAGGTGTGTGTATGTGTGCACTGGTGTGTGTGTGTGTGTATGTACCTGGTGTGCATGTGGTGTGTGGTTAGTGTATCCGACTCACGCACTCTCTGACCTCCTTTTCCTGACATAATTATAACCACGGGCTGGATGGCGACAAACTCAGCCACCAGCGGCAGCTGCCCTTCTTCACGTCGTCCACCATGTGAGGCACGTCACAGGAGGCCTCAAGAAGCGTCAGTACAGAACTTCACAACCAGGTTCCCTTGTTTTCGGAGCTCTTAGTCTAGTTGAAGGGAGACACTGGGTGGGAGAAGTTTCCAACAGGAGAACTGTCTGGGAGAATGGCAGAGGTCCCAGTGACAGGCAAAGGATGTGGTGGAATAAAGTCAGGGTCACATGAGGGTTATTCGGGAGTCTGGGAGCAACATAATGCTAGGAGAAATCCTTAGGTGGGGACAAACAGGGGAAAGCTGAGTCAGAGGCTTGAACCATGACAGGTTGCTTATTCGTCTGCCTTGGGCCCTTGTGGCAGCAGCTGCCCGCTTTCTTCCAGGTGTGCAGAGGTGACCCAGCCAGCTCACCCCAGCTCTCTGTGGTCAGCTGCCCTCGGATGCCCTTGCAGGAGCAGTGTGAGGCCTGAGGCACTGAGCGCTCTTCCAATGGGCTTCCCTCCCTGCTTGAGGAAGAGCATGGGAGTGTGTGAGCCCCATATCGGGCTTTGACCTGGTGAAGTCCAGGAAGATCCTTGGGATTCCAAGGATCAGAAACCACCTCTGTCCCAAATGGGCAAGAGAAGCAGACCTGCTGCCACCTGGCCACTCATGGTTTCTTCCTCGTCGATGCCACTTTAGGGGGTCTCCTGTTATGGTGTCCAGTTTTTCCACTTAGAGAATGTCATCTTCATCTGGAAGGACACCTGGAGATCTAAGGACGGTGCACGGAGAGATGCAGCCAATGGCTACTGCACTTTGTAAGAGGAACCTTGGTGTACAGAGGAGGAGTGTCGCCAGAGAGAACTGCATGGCCAAGCAGTGGTGCTGGAGGAAGGAAGGTGACCCCAGTGCCTGCCACACTGACGACAGAGCAATCACGGAGGAAGCACGGCTTTAGTCACTGTAACACCTCACTGCGTATGGGAAGCCGCTTGCCACTGTCCCGTGCTCACACATTCAAAGGGCACAGGTAGATGCCACACACAGCTAAGGATGTCTTGGACAGGTGAACAACCTGACGTGCTATCGCCTCTTTGTGGTCAATAGTTGTGGCAGGAATTTAAAAGGTCCCTGACACCCTCTCTCCCCTGGGTCAACACCTCCCCTGTCCTCCTACAAGCTCAAGCTGCACCAGGAGAGTGGACCACAGGTTAGCTCAGAGGGAGAACCCCTCATTAGGGCAAAACTTTTATAGCTCTACAGACCAAAAATAGGATCTTCAGAAAGCTTTAAACAGAGAAGCTAAGAATTCCTCAGCTGATTCATGGACACACATTATTATGAGGGTGTTTGAGGGACTCCCACAATTCCCTTGCCCTGAGCAGCAGACATCAACCCCTGACTGCAAGGAACAGCGAAGGTGTCCCTGTGTCCCAGGACTGTCCAAAAGAATCCTAACTGATGCACTTTATCTGCTCAGCACTCATTTGCAATGTTGAAAATACTTGTTGATAATTCTCTGAGATACAAAGTCTCCCATTAAAAATTCAGTCAGATGGCTCAAGTCTCTCCAATGAGAATTACCCTCCTTATCATAGAATTTAAGTGCTGTCAAGGTGTCTTCCTGTGAAGACACCTTAGTCCACAGGGGAGGAGGTCCCAGCTGAGGAGGGATAGTGGTGGTGGTGACCCAGGGAGCAACCTGCCATCTTGGGAGACCCACCCATTCTGTGTCCAGGCCTAGATGACCATACACCTGGCTGTGGGGTGTCCTTGAGCTAGACACGGGGGTTCAGGCCTGGATGACCAGACATGGCTATGGAATGTCCTTGAGCTAGACGTAGGGTTTCAGGCCTGGATGACCAGACACCTGGTTGTGGGGTGTCCTTGAGATAGACACGGGGGTTCAGGTCTGGATGACCAGAACCTGGGGTGTCCTTGAGCTTGACACGGGGGTTCAGGACTGAATGACCAGACAGCTGGCTGTGGGGTGTTCTTAAGTTAGACAAGGAGGTGCAGACTTGGATGACCAGACACCTGTGGTGTCCTTGAGCTTGACATGGGGGTTCAGGCCTGGATGACCAGACACCTGGCTGTGGGGTGTCCTTGAGATAGACACAGGGGTTCAGGTCTGGATGACCAGAACCTGGGGTGTCCTTGAGCTAGACAAGGAGGTTCAGGCCTGGATGACCAGACACCTGATTGTGGGGTGTCCTTGAGATAGACACAGGGGTTCAGGCCTGGATGACCAGAACCTGGGGTGTCCTTGAGCTAGACACGGGGATTCAGACAGCTGCAGAAAGTCCATCACGGATGTTCTAGACAGAGTGGTCTACGTCACAGACAGTCAAACCAATTCTGCATAGAGACAGTAACAGTTTGCGGGGTTACACCAGTCAAGGCAAACTTGGAGGAAACATGCAGCAGAGGAGTTCAAACCAGCAACAAATGCAGGAAGAGCAGCCCCAGGCAGCCTGCTGACATGCAGTGCGGCAGCGTGCAGGAGATGAGCAGAGGAAGCGACAACAGGGGCGTCACTAAGTCACTCACGGTAGGAACCACAGCTCTGCTGCCCAGGTTGGGCTCTTACAGGGGAAAGCCTTCTGCTCAATCCCAACTATGTGGGATGCGGAATTGAGGGGAGCATTCCCAGGTGAGCACAGGACGTCCCAAACAATTTCAATTTCAAGAAACAGTGACTAGGCCTGGAGCGGTGGCTCAGCAGTTACAGCACTTGCCTGGCACGTGCGAGGATGCAGGTTGAAACCCCAGCACCACATATACAACAAAGTGTTGGAGAAACGAAAGCCACATGAAAAACTAAATAAAATTTATTTTTTTCTCTCTCACTGTCCCCCTCTCTTTAAAAATGTAAGAAGAAGAAGAAGAAGAAGAAGCAATGAGTAGATTTGCAGTGAATATGTCCTAAGTATTTGCATTAAATCCTGCTAGCTTAGGGATGATGCTTATAAAAGAGATATACATTGTTCATCTGAAATTAAAACTTACATGGTTGTTCTGCATTTTGCATTGATAAAATAGAGGGAACCTGTGCCCTAAACAACAGAAAGTCAATCCATGGGATTGACCCAGGTTCCAGGAAATTCTGGCAATATCAGGACTCACACAGAGCAGAACCCTGAGTCCTCAGGGGAATCCCACACATCAATATCCTGTCTTATTTTCCTTCAACCACAGAACAGGAGTGCCAGTCTTCATGGCAGATCACAGTCTATCCAAAAGCCCAATACAGTGTTCCCGGAGGATCCAGCATTCCCCAAACAATAACAAGCAGGATAGGAGTTTTCAAAAGTTTCCAAATGACAGACGTAGCTTCCGGATTAGGCAGAGCTTGTGCACAAGGTGTTCAGCTGGGCAGACAGCAGCAGGGCTGGGAAGCAGCCACCCCAAAGCTGCCTGAGACCCCGGCCTGTGCTGACCACGGGCTTCACACTGACACTCAGGTGCCCCCACGCCCAGCCCCCAAGTCCTCCACTGGGCCCCATCAGTGCAAGACACAGGGAATCCCACAGGCCAGGTGTCCTCCTGTCCACTCTACCGTCTTGGACTGTGAGCTGCAGGGGCAAGGAGGCTGCTGAACGGCAGCACCAAGAACAGGGATGAACAAACCTGTGTTCAACTGTGTATTGTTTACCTGGTAGGAAAAATACAAGTGAGATACAGCAACTAACAAATGCATGTGCTGGTCCTGGAGTACATGGATTCAAACACCTGTAGAAAAGCGCCATGGGCAACAAGAAAAACAGATTTCCCGAGAAAATTCAGAGCATCAGGAATGTGCTCTTGAAGGAACAGAAGCTGTGAGGAGAGCCCGTAAGCAGAGCAGTGTGGGTAGAAACAGAGGTAAGGGGGCCACGCACAGAGCAGGAAAGTCAGCAGAGGGGAGCAGGGAAGAGCCAGGAGGGCAGCGCCCAGTAACAGGGACCCCCCAAACCCTGTGCCTTGGGTATAAAATGACAAGGATCCAGAGCTGAAGGAGGTAGCAAGTGTCACGCTGCAGAGGGTCTGGGGTTGCTCTTCCGTGAATCCACAGTTTGTAAACGAGCAGTACCTCACAGGAGTACGCATGACCCTGCAGGCTGGTGCCCACAGGATTGCTCCCCAGACAGGACCTGGACACGGTAAGGGCGGAGTGAGAACAAACCTCTACACCTGCACTGGCCAACCCGCATGGAAACAGGCCAGGGGCCAGTGCACAGAAATCTGCGATTGGTCAATTCAAGTTTTACCAATTAGGTGTCATCAGAAACACGTTGCCCCACGTTGCTCTATAAAACATCGGTGCGCAGCCACCCACAGCAAACCCCGTGAGGTCTGGAGATGGCAGGCAGGGCTGTGGCCTTCTCAGCTAGAGCAGGTGTGACTTGAAAAGCTACTTCCTCAGTCCTTGAAGCTTCATGCCTTTAAGAGGACACAAAAGCAGTGATTTTCCTAGACAAACTGATTATAATTGGTGAAATCTCCACGTGGCAGGCACCTGTACCCTCATTTGCATTTACACAATTCCTGTCTAATCTGGTAATTATGTAAATAGCAGATGAGGTTTTTGACATCTCACTTTCTTATTCTGCTTGGAAACTGACTAGACATCACATTGCAGGCAATTTGCTATTTTAACACACACAAAAGATGGATTCAATTTAAGCAAAAATAGAGTGAATAACTGCATTTCTGTTCTCTAAAATGTGCCCATGTATTTTTGTCCTGTACACAGGCTCAAAGGATTTAAAGAACTGGAGGGTGCCACTTAAAATTCTGCGTGGACCCTGGACACCTGCCGTTGTTTCCCCTCCCCTCCTCCCACCCCAGACACCTACCTTTTGGACTTGCCCTGGGGTTCTCTTGGATCCACTGAGTAGCACAAGGCCCTGGGTACGCAGATCACAAAATAGTTGTCCTGTAAGGATGTGTTCTAGAAGTGCTGTTTCATTTTTATAAGTACACAACTAAAAACACTACACTTATCACTAGAAAAAGCATTATAAAAACATCTTTTCCATATGTATTCCCTACAAACTGAATTATCCCTGGACTGGTATTTCATTGACTATAAACTTCAACTTAACTCTTCTTTGATCCTTTATGGAAAAGAGGGATGCCACCAAATCCAGGAGACCTTACAGGTGAAGAGAGATGGCCGCACAAGCAATTTGCAACCTACCTGTAATATACTTTAGCTTGAGGAAGGCTAGTGTCTTCCTTCTCCAGTTCTGGATTTTTCCTGGCCTCTTGGCCTTAAAGCTGTCTCGCAGTAGCCAGAGAGCAGGTGTCCCCTGGTGCCAGGCACTTCGTCCTATCACAGCCCCGAGCCCTAGCCAACCAGTGTGTGGCTGGCACAGGATTTCCCGCACAGCCAGACTGCTCTGTGCTGTGCAGCCCTGAGATTGACACACCGGATGAGGTAGGGAATGGTGGATTAATGGTCATGCAGCATTTATACAGTCAGCAGCTCTGTATCCCTGCAGCTTGAATTTACAAACAGGATAAAAATGAATGCCTTTCATCAGCTTTAATTTTCTAATGCAGTGACCCATCCTAACACTGTGTAATAGCAGGTCCCAGAGTGACAATTAAAATAAATCACCCCACAGAACATGCCATTAGTAGCATTCACGCCTCATCAGTAACAGGACCGTCTTATATAATAGGTCCTGAGGAGGTATCTCCAACTTAGCTTCAGCTCCCCAAAGCACGTGCTGATTAATATTCTGCCCTCATCTCAGACTTCTTGGAAATTGAAACATGGTTCAAGTGTTATTTCCTGGGCGACAATCTACTTTTGTTTTAATGGGGAGCACCAATGGCTAATCATGAACCAAGAGTTATTGATCCAAAATGATCACCTTCTCACGGAGTTCCAGAGAAAGACAGGCCTTCACACACCCCTCCATTTTCAAGAAAAACATATTTCCCACTCTCAGCAAGGAGGAAAAAATTCTTTTGAGATATTTTGAAACGTAAAATTGATTCCTCTTATGCTTGTAAGAAGCAGTTATTCTAAGTAATGAAGAAATCAGTTAGGATAAGTCAGGTGAAGACTGAAAGGCCACAGGCTCCTCCTGTTCTAAGGCTCCCTGACCTCTGCAAGGAAACCCAAGGGGCAGCAGAAGACCTCAAGGCCACAGGGACAGCCTTTGAATCTGTTTCGTTTGCACCATGCGGAAGCAAATTCTGCTTCACCACTGTCTACCTTTGAGCTGCTTGGACCTGGTGGACTATGACGTGTGAGAATAAGCGCAGAGTCCACTTTTGCTCACTGTGAAGAGCTTCCTGACAAGAACAACGTAAAGCAGAAAGAATTTATCCATACTCACGGTTTCAGAGGTTCAGTCCATAGTCTGAACCTGCATTGCTCTGGGCCTGGGGTGAGGCAGGGCATCATCAAAGGTGTGGTGGAGAAAAGTGGCTCAGCTCTTGGCCAGGAGAAACGAGAGGGAGAAGGAATGGAAAAGCCCAAGATTGAGCAAAGGGACAGGGACAGATGTCGTCCAAGAGCACAACCCCACCGGCACCTCCTGCAGGCAAGCCCACCTGCCTGCAGTTGCAACCCAGTAGCTCTCTCAAATTACCAATCCATCCAATGGATCAAACACCAGGGAGGTCACAGCTCTCACGAGTTGATCATTTAACCCGGAACATTGCTACATCTCCCAATACAAGAGCCATTTAGGGTACATCCCTAGATCAGGAGCATAAAGACCCCCAGAGAAGGACTCAGGTGACGCATTTGGCTGACTTCTCATTTTGGCAAGCCTGGAAAGGGCTTTTAGGTAACTGGGCTGGCATGGGTCACAGCTGTGGAATCTGTGGTCGGGAAGACACAGAAGATCTACACATACACCTCAGAGCCAGGACTTGGAGAGGTTGTGACTGTGAAATGTCCGAGCCTGGGCAGTTCAGGCCCTTATTTCTGGAGTCTGGAGGCTGAAGGCCCAGACTCAAGGTACTGAAGGTTCAGCTCCAGAGAAGGGCTCCCTTCTGTTTTGCTGGTGCAGCTTTCTTGCTGTGTTCCCAATGGCAGGTGGGACGGGGTCGGGGAGACAGCAAGGGGAAGCTGTGGGGTCTTCCTCATCTTATGAGGGCACTGATCTCATGGCAAGAGATCCAATCACGATCTGGACTACATTGGATCACCTCTCCAGGACCCCTCTCCAAAGGTTTCACATTTGGGGTCAGAGTGTCTATACACCCTTCCTGCCTCCCGATGTGTCTGCTTAGGGGTATCACCAGTGACCTGCGCACTCATCTTCTCAATGGCAGTGGTGACAGTGAGGGTGGGGGGTGATCTTGCAAATGTACCAGATTGGAGTCTATCTTCTGACCTACTTCACAGGTGTTCCAAACTTCCATGACTCACAGGACAGTGGCTGGCTAGTTTCTAAACCAGCCAGAGAGGACATCAGTTGGATCCAGGGCTCCAACCTCCAGACTGTGAGGATTCAGGTCCCCAGGGTCCAACCTTGGCATCTAGTATTTGGAAGTGGTCTTTTTTCAGACACTTAGGCATAACCTCTATAAGATAAATATTGCAAAATTGAAATATCTACATTATTTACTTTCCTAAGTTTCAATTTTCCACCCTGCTGTGTTACAGGTAAAAGCAGTAGCGACCCGAAAGGGCTGCAGGGAGAATCACAGGAGAGTGTGCAACAGCGGTGAGCTGTGAAGGAGGGGCTCTAACGGAATAGCTGAGCTTTGGAAGCAGGCTCCACGTCCACACCCTCCTACCACCTCCCGAACTCCGCCCCAACACCTCAGAATGTGAACCAAGTCCTTCATCTTCAAGATTTGTTTTCTATAGATTTTCAAACCACACAATACTTGTTGCCACCCCTAAACCCCATCTCAGCTGAAAAATCACTTTAAGAAATTCTGCTGCAAGATGAAGATGCTCTTAGAAAATCCTGATTCTGGGAAGAAGCCTGAGCTTCCTCATTGGACCTGGGATCCTTCAGTTTGTAGTCACACAAAAATGCCTAGGAAAACCAGTCAGCTTCAGGCCCTCAGTATTTTTCTCTGCAAAATGAAGGATTTGGGTCAAATGCCGCTAAAAATCCTTTCTGAGCTCTAAAATTATATCAAGTGTGGATTCATGGCTTTTTAAAATATATTTTAGACATTATCCTTTATTTTTACATTTATTATTTTTTATTAGTTCAACTTAGACTTACATATTGGAGGGAATTGTTGTCATATAATCATGCATACATGGATATTGACATGGTGAAATAGTAAGTTGAGGTCAATCCTAACCAGAATCTACCACCCTTCATCCATTCCCCAAGCTCATGTCTCATCTGCAATTTCACCATACTATAGTTTGAAATGAACATACACACGAATAATTATTGTTGACATCTCCGAGGACCTCTGCCTGTCTGTGTGCAGCTAGGCTTCTAATGAAAGTGAAGTGTTCCCCATTGTACTGACAGCCGCTCTTACCCCTCTCTCCCCTCCCTACTTCCCTCCCTTCTCCCCACCTTCCTAGGTATGGTTCACCCCACCTTTGTGGAGTTTCAACTATGGTGAGTTTATTACTTAAACTCAGCTGACTATCATCCTGTAGTAGGTTTTACTCTAGCTTCCACATATGAGAAAAAACATTCGGTCCTTAAGTCTCTGAATTTGGGATATTTCACTCAGCATAATTTTTTCCATCTCCATCCATTTGGCTGAAAATGCCATGGTATTGTTCTCTCTGATATCAGTAGAACTCCATTGTGTATACAAACCACAATTTATGAATCCATTCATCCAACGAGGAGCATCTAGGTTAGTTTCATAGTTTAGCTATTATAAACTGAGCTGCTATAAACGTTGATGTAGCTGTGTCTCTGTAGTGTGCCGATTCTAGCTCTTTTGGGAAAATACCCAGGATGGGATAACTGGGTCGTAAGGTAGTTCCAACCCTAGTTTTTTAAGTCTCCACACTGCTTTCCACAGTGGCTGTACCAGATTGCAGTCCCACGAGCAGTGTGTTAGTGTTCCTTCCTCCCCACAACCCCTCCAGCATCTTTTATTATTCATATTCTTCATTTTTGCCACTCTGACTGGAGTGAGGTGGAATCTCAGTGAAGTTTCAATTTGCATTTCTCTGTTTTCTAGTGATGTAGAACATTTTCTCATATATTTATTGGCTTTCTGGACTTCATCTGTTGAGAAGTTTCTGTTTAGTTCCCTAGCCCACTTTTGGCTTTTGAGCACTGCCCTACATACTTGATGTGGTAGTAGAGAGAGATTTGGAAAGAAAGTGAGAGTCCACACAAGCTGGCTCTGCGGAGGAGGAGGAGGAAAGAGGACTAGCTGCCCATCCCTCCTTGCAAGCTGCTGCTCCTAGAGCTCCAGGTGGTGACTGTACCAGCAATGCTGTTAGCAGCTGACACTCACAGTGTTTCTGTTGTGTGACAGGCATTGATTCACCTGACAATGATCTTCAAAAATCAGTTACAGTGAAAAAGATATGCTGTTTAGGTGATTACCTTGCCTACCTTCCAACTACTTTAAATTGGCTCTGTTTTCTCTGACTATAACACTGTGTCCAACAGAGACATGGGCGATCAGTGCGCATGGTAACGTCAGGCATGGCCACTGACAGCCAGGCCCCTTCCTGGGATCCGCACCTCTTTGGCCCCAGCAATCTGAGCGTGGTCACAGCCTGCTCCAAAGTGAAATCTCCACATAGCCTGGATGTCCACAGAGCCTGGACTTTCATTTCCACCTTCTCTCTTGTCACAGGCATCCTCCTTCCCAGCTGAGGCCTGAGGAGGGAAGAAAGACAGAGACCTCCAAACAGAAATCTTGCCTGGGGCGGCAGAGGCACCGTTAGCTTCTGCATCCTAAAACATTTCATCTTTCTCGGTCCCCAGGAAGAATAAGTTTCTTGCTCCTGGTAGTGATTAGCCATGAGCCTGTGGCAGTAATTGGCAAAACCAGGCCTTGAGTCATGTCCAAGGTGGTTTTGAGTGCATTGGGTAGAAACTGCAAGGGGTCCTCGTGAGGATAAGAGGGCTGATCCTGAGTTCATGCAGGTCAGGGAGCCTGCAGGGCTCATAGCTGGAACCCGAGCCCTGGCCCTCCTCTCCTAACCCCCTCTGCCTGACCGCCTCTCTTCTTCTTACAGACACTGCCCCACAGCACTGTGCCCACCCTGAGTGACTCCACGCTGTGGACAACAGCAGCTTTGGACTGTGTTGCCCTGAGTCAATCCACTTTGTTAAGCAGTACTTTGCTGTGAGCATCTCTGTGTGAGTCTAAATGCTGAGGAGTGTGACTCTGTACCTTGCTTGTACAAATAAGCAACCACCATCCTCCTGGCACAGCCGTAAAGCACAAACTGATAAGTAAATTAATTGTGTAATAAAAATTAGCATCAAACTGAGCAAGCACATGGGTGCACGGGTGTGTCAAACTCGTGTTGGAACAGCAGGTCCACGAGGTTACTGAACACACCACACCACCAAATGAAGCAGCCACCTCACTTGAGGCCCATAGAAGTGGGGGCCCTGGAGAACTGCACACAGCGGTACCCTGCCCCTGACAGCTGGTCACTCATCAAGAGCCTTCCCCAGGAAAGTCGTCACAGTGAGGAACCTCCCAGCCTCTGTCTTCGGGCTGCAGCAGAGTGTTTCTCTCATTGTGATGACCATCTATGACCCACTCCAAGGTGACATCTCAGGCTGGCATTCCATTGCAACTACCTTCCCCCAGAACTTGGTGCTGAGTAAGTTCCTGTACTTCAACTGGATGAGTTCTGGGCCCATTCCTGCTTTTATCTGACCACCTGCAGTGGCTTTTCAGCTATTCTGCTCTCCGCCTTTGCTCTCTGTTCAGTCTCCTGACACCCTGTGGCCACCTTCACCTTCATAGGTAACTGGATGAAGTGTGATGTGTGACGTGTGTGTTCAGATGTTAGAAGTTAAGGCTGGAATCACAGGTCCTGAGGTGGCCGGGGTGTGGCCACCAGTGAGCTGCCGCAGCTGAGGATAAACTGCTCCTCAGTGAATGCTGATGTTGTAGGAAGTCACACACCTGTTGGTCTCTGCTGATGGCACAGCTCACTATCAGCTCCTTTGTTCCTTTTGCTGAGCAGACATGGCTCCAGAGAACTCTTGACCAGAAATTCACTGTAGCAAGGTACTCTCAGGATACAAAGTCAACGCTCCCAGACATGACTTGTACAGTGTGCACTGAGACAACAACAGAACTCACTTTTGCTGTTCTTCTTCTAAACACACACACACACACACACACACACACACACACACACCAAAGCCTCCGGGTATAGATCAGGGCAATCCAGCTCCCTCTCTGTCCTGCCTCCCATCAAAACTAGCCAGCACCTGACCGGACAGTGTGGTCCCTATGGTAGCCACTGAGCAATCAGGGGTGTCAGTTGCCTGACCTGACACCCACCAGCCCTGGGAATTGTTCTGTGCTGGCCTGGGCTATGCTGAGAACCTTGGGCAGGTTGTTAGGAGCCGGATAGCCTAGATTTGAAGGATGACATCAGGAAGAGGGTTTCTTCCACATGCTCTGTGCAGCAGGGAGGGACAGCTGAACGGGCTCAGGATAAAGACACAATGTAGTGTTGTTGCTTGGAATCCTGGGGAATGGAGGCTGATGGGAAGATGGAGAAAGGCACCAGGACTTGTAGTAAGTTCTAGGGTGAAATCCAGACAGGGACACAGAAAGCAAATCACATGGTGAAGGCTCAAAGAACAGGCCACGTGGTGTTTGGGTACCTGTCAGCAATCTCCTCCAAATCCCAAACACTCCCCAGAGGAAAAACACCACATGTCGCCAGGTGGAGGGAGTCGAGGGATGATTGGAGTGACAGGCTTAGAAAGGGTTAACTTGGAGGTGGCATCCACAGATCCAAGACACCCTAGAAGCGGAGGAAAACTAGCTGACTCCCCAAAACCGGTTTTTTGTTATTTTGTTTTAGAGAGAGGGACAGTGAGAGAGAGGGAAAAACAGAATTGATTTTATTTAGCTTTTCATGGACTTTCATTGCTTGGACACTTCATTGTATGCGTGGTGCTGGGGTTTGAACCCGAGTTCTCGCACATACCAGGCAAGTGTGGTAACTCCAGCCCCCCTCAACCAGTTTTAATTGCATATCAGAAACCTCTGCTGTGGCTGCTCTGGGGCCCCAGCCTCGGGCAGTCAGAGCTCAATGGTTCTCTGGTGCCCAGCTACAGAAAGTGAGTGCATGTTCCCAAACTCGCAGGGATGGAGACTGAGGCGGTGCAGCTTAGTGTGCTCCAGAGTCAAGGCCCGGCTCTTCTCTCCGGGTGCCCCTAAGTCACAGGGAGTCTCTCAGGAGCTTGCTATGCCCACCCAGGTCTGCTTGCAATGGGTGGAACTTTGAGTTAAGACTCACTTGTAAGGGGCTCGAGGGACGCTAATTAAAAGGACTAGAAGCTTCCAAGGTTGGCTGTGAGCCAGATGAGAAGGTGGATCTGCGAGGATTGGGTGCTCTTCCTAGACAGTGGGAAGGACCCATCTCTGCGAGGATTGGGTGCTCTTCCTAGACAATTGGGTGGGCTGGTCTCTGCAAGGACTGGGTGCTCTTCCTAGAAAGTGGGGAGGGCTGGTCTCTGCGAGGATTGGGTGCTCTTCCTACCCAGTTGGGCTGGCTGGTCTCTGCGAGGTTTGGGTGCTCTTCCTAGACAGTGGGGAGGGCTGGTCTCTGTGAGGTTTGGGTGCTCTTCCTAGACAGTGGGAAGGACCCATCTCTGTGAGGATTGGGTGCTCTTCCTAGGAAGTGGGCTGGGCTGGTCTCCTCTGCCCTGAAGAGCATCTGGAGAAGCCATGACCCAGTTGCTATCCAGACACTTGCTGTGTGGTTGTGAAAAGACCCCGCCTTGGCCAAGCTTCCATCCTAGCAGAGGCTGCAGATAGCAAGCAGAAGGGTCGATGCACAGATACAGTACGGTGACACACACACCTCCAAAATCACCTCCAAAATCAGAGCACTCGAGATGGCAGAAGAGGCACAGAGCAAACTTCAGCAGTGTGGAATATGAGGTCAGATTTTCCCTCACTGAAGCCTGGTATTTGAGAAAGACCTTGAGAAATAAAGAAAGATGGTCTTCCAGACCCAGGGGACAACTGCACAAGTTTCTTAAGGCCGGACTGGACAGGAGAGCTCACCAGGAAAGCATTGTCCCTGGGGCTGGGGTGCAGGGAGGAGGAGAAAGGGAGTTACAGGCTCCTTCACACCGAAGGTCACAGCCTTGAAGTTTACAGACTTGGCCATTATCAGAACCTAGAGTCTTGGGCACTTCAAGGGATCCCTCTCTTGGGACCTCTCCCTCTTTGGGAGTTTTGCTTTCTTTCTGTTACACTAAATCCTGTTACTTTGCTCTTTCCAATCCTGTATTCATGATTTTCATTCCTCAAATTTACAAAAGAGAACCCATCCAGCCACAGTCTGTGTTATATTTACAGGGATTCCCCCAGGATCTCTGAAGAATGAGTAAAATGATAAAAAAGAGTTTAAGATGGCTTTGCTTCTGGATCTTCACCAAAAGCAAAATTACTAGGAGTTAGAATTCTAACATGAGTAATTTTGTGTACAGGGAGTACAAAACGTTTCAGCTGTGTTTCAGTTAAAGTACTGTAAATTAAGAGGGGTAATTGAAAAAGTCAGTCGTCGTTGTAAGGAGTGTGTCAGAATGCAGATTTAAGAAGGGATCAGCAAGTAGAAAAGAGATATAAAAGGTTATGGGTATGGAAATATACATCAGTATAAAAATTAGAACGAAAGAAGTGCTTCTGCATGAAGAAGGATGGAGTGTCTAAGTAAGTCACAGAAGGTTTGTGGAGGGTAAATCTCAGAAGTCCGTGTGTGAATGAAAGCTTATGAAGGTTTATTGTATCTGGCAGAAGGGACACACTGCCATTTGAAAGCCTGACTTATGTCTGTTTGCTTTGATCAGCTTCAGAAAAAAAAAAAAAGCACTTAATATTTGTCAAGACCTCGCCTGAGCTAAGACTCAGCCTCTCACTTTATGGTTCCAAAGTAAAATTGAATTTATTTACTCTTGCTAATTCCTTGCTGCATTTTCCTTGTAAAACTTTAAAACTATTGCCTATTAGTGTTTTGCAGAAGGACAACTTCTAACAGAAAAACCTGTGTTAAGACACGCCATCACCTACAGGTCAGATAAAATAGAATATTAATTTTAAGCACTATTATTGATTCAAATTACATAAAAGGGGTAACTATAAAACTGTACACATTAAAATTAAAGCCTAGCACTCCATTTTTAAGTGTGGTGAACCTGGTTTGCTGGATGTTTAATACCAAAATCAGGATAACAAGATTAAGGAAGTAAAAGAGTTAAGGAAAAAGGCAATATTTTGGCCCTTACCATTTGGTCAGCCAAAACTCAGGGCACAGTGGAACTTCTCTAAGCCAACCAGTGCCCAATGACAATGAGGATTATCATTGGAAAGGGAAATGTCCCTAATGCTTCCAAGGGAAGCCACTTGTGGTCAACAAGACCCTGACCCATCCTGGCAGATGGCACCACCACTGGTAGAGGAAGGCCACAGGAGCCAAGAGGCTCTTACACAGCCCTGACAGTGGCCTCATGAGGAATCTGAACTGACCTAGGAATAGAAAGGCAAAAAAAATCAATTTTGACTCATTTGGTCTTAAACACCTGGGACGAGAGTTATAACCAAAGCAGAGCCATCCATGGGCATTTAAAAGGAAAGACACTGAACCCAAAATGCACACTTTTGTGATTGCTCCCATAGGTAAATAAAACTGAAAGATTGTAAAGAAAGGGTTACAGAAGACACTACCAGAGTCACAAGTTTATTCTAAGTCATTTTGAGATTCACAAATTTCCCTAACCTTATACGTGGGTAAACTCAGTTTGTTTTTCACTGGTGTGATTGCTTAGTTCTAATATTTAAACTACCTCACAGAAGTCAGATGGCATTCCTCAACTTAAGGGGACACCTATGCTATTATAAAAATTAAATGTGTTCCTAGCAACACTCCTAAGATTTCTAAAGCCATAAATGGTGTCCACTCACCAGTAAATGACATGTCAGACCACATCCTAAGCTCTGGTAAGCTACTATCTTCATGGTCTTCAAAGGATGGCTGATCCCACTGATTGTTTTGTATTGATTGTTTGCAGAACAAAATATTTTGTTACATTGTTTATTGTTCTAGCCTGATCCTTACCCTGTGTATACCTGTCCAGTCCCCTGCCAACCACCAGCATCATGGACCTCTGGATGCCCTGATGCATGAAATGCCTGGAGTCCATCAACTGCCAGGTGGTCATGGAAATACGACCCTCCATGCAGCTGCCTCCCAACTTCTACTGAGGCCCCCCGGATAGACCCTCTGGAGAGATTCCCTGACTGTCACAGCCAACATCCCACTGTCAGCATGGAAGAAGCCAGATCGGTCATCGCCCTTTTCCCCCAAAGGCAGTCATGGGCCTTTTCAGAGGGGATGCTGAGGGAGGAGATAGATTATATGTATGCAGATAGAAAATGGGGACCTCGGAAAATGGGATCCCTCTGCTACTGGTCTGTTTGGATATAATAATGCCCACCTGACCTCCCCACACTCCTCTATCCTCTGATAGAAAGCCACCCATGGGAGCTCAGAAAAGAGAAACAGGGTCAGGAAGATTTTGGTAAGTTTATTTTACAGAGATTAAGCCAGATCAATATGAGTATAAATATTTGTTAGTGTCTGTGGATACATTTTCTAGATGGGTGGAGGCATATCCAGTTAAGATGGAAAACTGCTGGAATGGTGACCAAGAAGTCACTTAATGAATTAATTCCTAGGTTGGGGACTGAACTTATATCTGAATTGTCTGATGAGGCCCTTCAGGGTCTGCAACAATCCGTGCAGCCCACTCTGCGATCTACCTTTCAAACTCCTTTTGTCAACCCCTCTCACCTCAAGCTATGATGAGGCAGTGATTTGACTAATGCTCCAGAGAAAGGGGGTATGTTAAAGGGTAGAGACCCCCTGATATAAACCAAATACATCTACTCAAGATTGACCAAGCCAAAAGGCTGCAAATAAAATCTTTGCGTTGTGTTGACTGTGGTAAACGGACAGAAATACCCGAGACAAAATAATGTGGTCATGAGTTAAGGTCACTGTGACCATTTCTGTGAAGCAACCTATTCCTCCGAGGCCCCACAAGCTGCTGGTTTCAGATAGGGATAGTTTAATTCCACGCTTAGCTCACCCTGCTAACCATCAGATGCAGCCTGAAATAGATAAACTGGGGTTTGATGCTTGTATTTCTTGGAAGAAGATCCGTCTTGTAAGCCTGCCAAAAATTTTGCAGTTTCCACCTTTAAAAACAGCCTGCTTATTCTAAGTTCCCTGGAAAGATACCCAGGAGAGGAATAGCAGGGTCATATGATGGACTCATCCCTAATTTTTTTAAGGATTCTCCATACTGCTTTCCAGAGGGGCTCTACCAGTCTGCAGCTCCACCAACAGTGTGTTAGTGTGCCTATCTCTCCACATCCCCTCCAGCATCTATTGTTGTATATTTTCTTCATCTTTGCCATTCTGACTGGTGTAAGGTGATATCTTAATGTGGTTTTCATTTGCATTTCTCTGATTACTAATGATTTAGAGCACTTTCTCATGTATTCATTGGCTTGATCAATGTCCTCTGGTGAGAAGTCTCTATTTAGCTCTTTGGCCCATTTATCAATTGGGCTGTTGGCGTTTTTGTAGCTGAGGTTTTTGAGGATTTTATAGATTCTGGATATGAGACCCTTGTCTGAGAATTCATAGTCCATGATACTCTCCATTTCTGTAGGAAACCTCTTGACTCTTTTGATTGTTTCCTTGGCAGTACAAAAGCTTTTTAGCTTTATGGCATCCCATTCACTGATTTTTTACTTTACTTCCTTCACTTTCGGAGACTTGTTGAGAAAGTCTTCGCCTACTCCCAAATGTTGAAGTGTTGGACCAATTTTGTCTTCTATCAGTTGCAACGTAGCTGGTTTAATACCAAGCTCCTTGATCCATTTTGATTTGATTCTTGTGCAAGGAGAAAGATATGGGTCTAATTTCAACTTTCTGCAGGTGGATGACCAGTTTGTCCAGCACCATTTGTTGAGGAGGCTGTCACTTCTCCATGTAATATTTTGTCCCCCTTTGTCACATTACACATTACACATTACAGTGACATTACACATTACACATTACAGCACATTACAGTGACACAGCAATATCGATGTTCATAGCAGCACAATTTACTATTGCTAGGCTATGGAAACAACCCCGGTGTCCCTCACTAGAAGAATGGATCCAAAAACTGTGTTACATTTATACCATGGAATATTACACAGCAATTAGAAACAATGACATTGCAGCCTTCGAGGGTAAATGGATGGTTATGGAAGAGATCATGATGAATAAAATCAGCTTAACCCAGAGATCTAAGGGTCGATTGTCTCCACTCATCTGTGGAGGTGGGGACTAGACCCTGGACAATGAGAAAGTTGGTCTAGTAACATGAGTTAAATCCAGATAAGATGTAAAGCTTTACAATCTAATACTATTTTTAGAGTTATAATGGGAAGGGGAAGGGAGGGATAAGGGAGGGTAATTGGGGAGGCACTCCTGGGGATAATTGCAATATCCAGAATATATACACATTTTATACACATTTTATATTATTTTATTAAAATCTTGTAAGGTTGCTCATAAAAAAAAAAAAAAACAGCCTGCTTGACTTACTCATGGCTGCTGCCCTCCCAACTTTACTTTGGAGCAGTATCCCTGGTGCACCAGCCAGTTTCTTCTCTTTTCTGTTTCTTCTCTGTCCTCAAAATTAACATTTTTTTCTATTCTGGTCTCTGGTGGTCTCATAACAGATGCAGGCATAGGGGGACAGCCAGGGGCCCAGCATCCTCCAGCTCACTGCCACCACAGAAAGTCAGCTTTCACTCTGAATAAGGTGGGGACTGTGGGAGTCAAGGAGACCATACACAATTGGAAGTGATGGCTGGAACTACCTTGGCTACCTCAGTGAGTCGAAAGGGGCACAGATGAGGAGGTGGGAGGAGACCAGTTAGCTGGCAGGAGCAGGCATCTGGACCAGAGAGGGATGAGGAGCAGGTGGCACAGGCTCCAAGTACAAGTGGAGCTCTCCAGCCGAGCAGCTCAGCAAGCAGAGACTGCAAGATATTCCCAGCATCTGGGATCATAGAGAGGTGGGAGAGAGGGTCCTTATAAGGTTTGCTGTTGGCCTGAGCTAACGGAAGCACTGAACTGATTTCACAGAGACAGAAGTCAGCAAGTGCGAGGAGTTCGTTTTGGGTGGGTTCTAAATTCATTTTGCATCGCAGGAGACTCTTTGGATGAATGATGTGCCAGGTGCACAACTGTGTGCATGGATAGGAGGTGAAGCTCAGGAGAGAGTGGGCTGCAGATATAGATTTGGGAATCAGAAGCATGGAGTCCTGAAAGCTCTGACAGCCCATGAGAACATTAAACATGTGCACGCAGAGGAGGAGGAGGCCACAGCACACCAGTGCCAAGACAACGGGAAAAAGACACCAAGCAGCCAAGGATACGGGGAAATGTGGCTGAGAAGCGGAGGAAAAGGGCGGCAAGTTTCTCCAGCAGCTTGAGAGCAAAGCCAAGAGGTCTGATTAAAGTTGCCAAGTTGTACCGACAGGTAAGGTATCACAAAATCTAATGACGGATCAGCAGATTTAGTGATGTGATAGTCTCTGGTGACTCAAGAAAAGCTATGATGGGGGCTGGAGCGGTGGTTCAGCGGCTATGGTGTTTGCCTGGCATGCGTGAGCACAAGGGTTTGAACCCCAGCACCACATTCACAATGCAGTGTCGGAGCAACGAAAGCCACATGGAAAACTAAATAAAGTTGATTCTCTCTCTCTCCCTCTCATTGTCCCTCTCTATTATGGGATTGAAAGACGGACCATGCTGCAGTTGAAAGAGCAGAAGAGGAGGAGGATTAGACTCCAAGTAATTAGATAAGCCTGGTGACTTTTGCTCCCAGTGAGAGCACATAGTGAGCAGGGAAAATGAGGGTGAGAGAAAGCATCCCCAAGAGAACAAAGTCTAGCATAAGGATTTGAAGTCATTGGAAAGGACGGTTAGTTAAGGGAAACAGCGGTGTAAGAGAAAAAAGTTGCTGGGGTGATGCTGTGGACTGTACGGGAGCAGCTGGAACCTGGTGGAGGGTGGGAGAGGGTGGCAAGGCAGAGTCCAGCCATGGGGTCCCACACGGGGAAAAGGAACACGCTGAAGTGGAGGTCGGTGGGTGTGCTCATGTTGGGGGAATTGCAGGAGTTTCTCTGCTGACCACTTAGTCTTCTCAGCATGGTGTCCTCCACAGTGGAGGGAGATAGCGATAGCAGAAGGCGGCAATCAGCCCAGGACTGAGCAGCCGGGCCCGCGCTGGAGCCCGCGCTGGAATTCAGCAGCAGGGAGGCTCAGGGTCCGCACCTCAAGTCCCAGCAGGCACTGCGGTTGTGCACCTTTCGCAACCACGTTCAGATAAAAAAACGCCTCAATGTTCGGGCAGCGGAGATTTGCCCTTGCCTACGGGAGCGGTTTTGCCGTTCAGCACACTGGGGAGAGGGAAGGGCAAGGGAGGGCAAGAAGATCACTCCTGACCACAGCCTGCAGCTGCGAAAGGAGGGTCAGATGACTATAGGACGAGAGCAGTGCCCGGTGTAGAGCGGACGCTAGGAAGGCACAAAGGGCTTAGGGGTGCCAGGGGGAGGTGCAGGACAGACAGGAGTGCTCACCGAGCTCACGTGCATGGAGATACAGGACTGAGGCTGTGCCAAGAGCAAGCTCTTCTCAGGGAGCTGCCAGAAAAAAGTGGAACCTGCAGGTATCTTAGACTCTGATCCACAGTGTGGAACTGGAGAGACTGGGCTGGGAGCCAAAAAGTCTTAAAATGTGGGTAATGGCCTGGTCATTGGGAAAAATACCAAGACCAAGACATGAGATTCAGAGCTGGGGATTTTTAGAAAGGAAGAAGGAGAAATGGTCATAAATGGGAAAAAGGTAGGTGTCCCACTTCCCACCGGGCTCAGCGGAGCTGCTGTCCATGGGGAGCACAATCTCCAGGGGGAGAAACACCAGGAGAATGCCTCTGTGTCCACCATGCAGAGCCAGAGCTTGGGGACCACCCTAGCTTCCTGCAGCTGCTGTATGCCACCACGGCTGGGCATGAGGGCCCTGTGTTCTCCAGCTTCTGGAGGGAGGGAGTCTGGGACACAGGCATTGGCAGGGCCATGTGCTCTGAGCGCTCTAGAGGAGACTGTCTCCCAGGAAGAGGAGGCATCAACCCAGTCCCTGTTCCATCAGCTCACGGGCACCCACCTACGTTTCCTCTGTCCGCATGAGGACCCAGTCATATTGGAGTCATGACCCACCCTATCGCATCATGACCTCCTTTTCACTTAATTCCATCTGCAATGGCCCCATTTAAAATAAAGTCACTTTCTCATATACCTGGGGTCAGAATTGGACTGATCTTTGGTCTTTATTCAGACCCAAGCACATGAAAGAAGAAACGATTTCTATATTAAACCCAGATTCTCATTGACTTTGAATAGTTTTTAATCACAGCCAAGGAAAACAAACCTAGACAGTAGAGAAGTAAAATGTATCTGTAAACATGATAGGGATGTAGCTCAAAACCTCTGGAAAATGTCATCCTGCCTAAATTAGTTCTCCACTACCGTCGCAGCTAATTACTGTACACTTGGTGACAGAAGCCAAGAGAAACGCACTTCTCAGATTTCTGCATACCAGATGTCTGACATCAAAGTATTACAGGGCCATGTTCCCCAGAGCCTGGGCAGGCCCTTCCTGCCTCTTCGTCTTCAGGTGGCTTCTCCTGCTCCCAGGGGCTTCTCCCTGATCCTCTGGTCTTCAGGCAGCAGTCCTTCCCTGTGTCTTTCTATGCCTTCTTGATCCACTGTGTTTTAGTCCACTAAATCCACAAGGGTATCCTCTGGAAGTCCCTCACTTGCTTACACCTCAAAGACCCATTTCTAAACAGGGCCACGTTCCCATGTCCTGGTGGAGATGACCTTTTGGCCGGTGTTATTCACTGGACTGCAATTTCGAATCCAGCAATTCTTCTGGCTTAAAGGAGAGTGAGAAATGTAACTTGACACATGCACAAAATGCGCAATCAAGTACTCTTTGGGAAGCAGCAAGAAGGAAAGCACTGAAAACATTGGGGAAGGAGAGAAGTAGCAAGCGGTAATAGGGAGCACTTTGCAGCTGTGGAACTTCCATAGGGAGAGAATGACTCCAGAGGTGGCGTGGGAGCCTTTTAGGAAGAATGCCAACAGCCATTTGCGTGGGGAACTACCATATAAGGAAAAATAGGAAAAACTGGCCAGATTATACATCAGTGTTCAATTAACATTAATGGGTTTAGGTATGATAAGGTATTTGAATGTTTACTCTTATAATATTTGAGTAATCTATTTAGAAACAACATTCATTTTCTGTGGTTTTGGAAAATTTTAAGAAATATTTATCAGGGGCTGGAGTGGTGGCTCAGTGGTTACATCACTTGCCTAGCAAGTGCCAATACCCAAGTTCAAACCCCAACACCACATACACAATGAAGTCTTGGAGCAACAAAAGCCACATGAAAAACTGATTAAAATTGATTCCTTCTTTCTTTCTCTCTCTCTCACTGCCCCTCTCTTTTAAAAAATATTTATCAAAGTAAAGATTGATATAACAAAAAGCAGTGTAAGATTAAAATAAGTACTGAGGGGGCTGGAGTGGTGGCTCGGTGGTTGCGGCTCTTGCCTGGCATGCACAAGTAGTCAAGTTCAATCTCTAGCACCATGTACCCAACAAAGTCTCAGAGCAATGAAAGCTGTGTGAAAAACTAAATAAAAATTGATTCTGTCTGTCTCTCTCTCATACTGTCCCCTCTTTCTTTAAAAAAATTAAAAAAATGAATAAAATAAAATAAGTACTGAGGGTAGTGAATCCTAATTGATTCTTGTTGAATTTTAGTCTATGATAACTAAATTAATTAACACTTTTGAATTTGTAGGAATTATTATAACAAATTCTGGATAAATAATAAATTAATGTATCATTAGAAAGACATATTAGTTTAAAAGTAAGCAGTGTTTATTCTCTAACTTATAGTATTGAATAATTCCTAAGAAACAAAATAAAAATCACTATGTGCACAAATGTGAAAACTGAAATGTTCGTACGTTAGCTAAGGTCTTACATGACAGTTATTTGTTGCTGGCACTTTCCTTCTGTCTACGAAGAACACTTCAGGTGCAGGTATGTTGGAGGAATGCAGGAAACTATAAAGTTGATAAAAATGCGCTTTGAATGATCACCCTTAGGAAGAGAATATTTCAGATGACTAACCAGTCTAGGAAAGTGACCACCTACAGCCTGTCTGTGTCTTCATATTCCACACTATAAAGCAACTTTTGATCTGGGACCCCACACACACTCTGCACTGTACACTGTGACCCCAGCGTGAACCAAATTCTTTGCTCCCTGCAGCTGCAGCCACACTGGAGAGAGGTCTGGTTCCAAGCAAGCCTGGAGTCTGACTGCCTCTGCAGTGTGGCTAACAGCTGGTTCTGGATCGTGGCTGTGAGAAGCTCTGTTAGCCTGCATGGTCTTCCACGCCGCAGCTTGGGGAGCTGACCCACTGGGAGCACAGTTGTTCGCTGGAGAGATGCAATTCCTCACGGAGCACAAAGGTGCAACCGCGTTTGGAGTTGTGTTTTTGCTCATCCAGAAGAGTGAGTTTGGAAAGTGGGACTGATGCTTAGTGAAATTTTGAATTCATTGTGCTGCGGTCTTGACACGAAAGCCCTTCCCCTCCTGTCTCTTGTAGGACTGAGTCATTGTTCCCAGCCATTTACAATAGTGTCTCGCTTCTCTGCCTCTGCCCTTCACTTACGTGTTGGTGCCCCCGCCTCGTGGCTGTGGGTTCTGTGTTCTTTAGTCCTGATGTGAAACTTAAGTGGCCATGTCGATTCCTGGAGCTCCAACCACTTGGTTTCAGAAAACAACAGACTGAATTTCTGAATCCCATGTTCCTCCTAACTTCCACACTTGTCACATCCCACACACTGAAGCCGTTCCACCTCCCAATACCTGCACTACATGAGTGAGATGGACAGAGTGCCTCTCTGGGAGGATGGCAACGTGGATTGCCCAGGTCCCATGAAAGGAACATTTGCTGGACTCCCGACCCCTCTCCTCCATGTTCCTCCCCTCCATGATTTAGATTTATATCATCAGTCTTAACAGATCTCTAAGAACACCCTTCTCTGTGGCAGCTCCTCTGCCCCCTCACTCCAGGTACCATCATCTACCAGGTCAGGGGCGTTGTTCCTCTCTGCAGTCCCTTCTCTCTGGGCTCCCTGAACACTCCAATGCAATCTCTTAAATTAGGATCTCACCCCATTTAGAAATGGGAAGTGGGTCATCACACCTCATCTACATACTGTGTCTCCAGCCACAGGTCTACAGGTCACTGGTGAGGTTTAATTTCGGTAGTGATGCTGTCCTATGGAAGGTACTTGAGTAGACCTCCATTAGGTGGCCTAAGATGGAGCATGGGTCAGATGTTTCTTCAGCTTTCTGGGTGATGCCAGCCCCTCCCGGGAGTCAGAACTTCTGAACTGAAGTGCAGTGACTCTGTGGGTTGAATATTTAGCCACGTACCCACTGTGCCCTTTCCCTCTCCTGCTTTGCTTCCGTGCCGGGTGGAGAAGGTGCATGAAGTGGCTCAGACCCCAGGGCCCCATGCTGCTGCCCTGGTTCTCTGACCAACCTCCAAGCACCTCCCTCAGCAGTCAACCGACCACGCAAGCCTGGAAGGAGCAATCAGAATTAGGATTCTGTTTCACCCACACCCCAGCCAAAACTTCAGCAGACATTGAGGGTCTGCTTGTATGGGTCTCCCCAGGTGGGCTGCTGGTCCCTCCTCCCGTGGGAGTAGAAGCCCACATGCTGGCTTCCTGATGCAGAGGCCATCACTCTGCTGCTTTGCCCACTGCTGGAAACACCCCTCTGCTGTCCCCTGCTTCTGCAACCCATGGGCGGGTCTTCCTCATGTTTGATCACCCAGGTGCAGTCTGGACTCTGTTCAACACCATTTCCCCTTTCCTACTCACTTGCCACATGGTCTTTCTCCTTTTGGAAATTTTTGAAATGACAGTGCATAAGAGGTCCCAGCAACAGCAGCTCCACCTGTGGGAGCTTTCCAGTTAACAGCCACAGGGAGCACAGGCACGGTCTGTCCTGAGAGCAGCTGGGAAGGTATGGCAAGGGAGCCAGCCCCCCTCTGAACGCCTTTGCTGTGCTGTCCCTAAGAAACCTGAAGGATGGGTGGGGTTTGTTCCCGCAGAGCCAGAGTTACAGAGACGTGAACTAAGGATAACTGGGGAAGACATGAGTGAACTCACTGTTCAAATTCACCTTTCCAATGGTGTGAGTCCTCCGGGTTTTATTTTCTTTATAAAAATTTCTGGTCATTAATTTGTGCGAAGCCAATTGGCTTTGAGGGCCAAGGTGTTCTAAGACATTTTCCATTAATCATTATAGTTTTTATGGCAATATACGAACCTGATTAATACGAGCTGAACAGAAGTGGGAATAAGAGGGAGAATTTCTTGGTAGCCTTGCCTCTCTTATCAGCCTTTGGCTGAGGCACGAGGATCCAGCTTTCTCACCACAGCCTCATTCTGCTCACTTCTGTCCTCCTTCAATAATGATGAATGTAAGTGCAGAGAAACCGGGGTACATAAGGCATCTTCTGCTGTGTCTCATCTTGATTTTAAGGATATCCCTGCAGAATTAGGGTGCATCTTGTTTTTGTTTCTGAAGATGAGAGTGACCAGGCTCAGGGAACATGGTGGATTTGACCAAGATAACGGGGACCCACAGGGACAGAGCTGACTCTCAGACTCCACAGAGTGTAGGCACCAGCTGTCCTCTGGGACCAGCTGGGAAGGTACACTCTCCAGTCTATCTATTCTATCCATCTGGGTCTCACACGCCCACAGCACCTGCTCACCAGTTAGGATGTCCCTAATCTGCTGTCTATGGTCAGGTTAGGCCATTTCCTAAAATACTCAAGCTCCCAGTCTCTTTCCACTGGGTTTTGTCATCTTGTCACAAAATCCTACATGAATATTTTTATAGGGATCTCAGGAACTTGGTTGGTTTCAAAGAAATAATTTGTGGATAACAGAACTATGAGATTCAGGAAGCCTTCTTGAAATTGTCCACTTACTCCCACAGTGCCTGGGGACAGGTACCATGACCAGTGCTGCTTTATGTAAATGGGACTGAGGCTTCAGCATGGTACATGATTTGCTTAAGGTCAGAATCAGTAAGTGATGAAACAGCAGCTGGAACGCAGAGTTACACCACTATTTCTGCCCTCTCTGTTCAGACAGGACCGAGGCCACCAGCCCCTTAGCACGTGGGGGATTGTTAGGAATGCAGAACTTGGCAACAGAAACTGCGTTTTAGCAAGATGTATACCTTGTCTTAGTCATTTTAAAGTCTGAAAAGCGCTGCTCTAAAGTATTACGATTGTTCAAACTCATTGTGAGAAAGGTCAGAGGGGCCAGTCTTTCTGTGTCAGGTAAGTGCATTCCCTGGACGTGACCTTGGTATCTGATAAAATCTCTAAGAAGTCACAGGTCTGAGCAAACCACTTTAGCCCACCTTGCTTTCATAGTGCCTCTGGTTGGGAAAACTCCACCTGCCCCAAGTCTAGACATGTCTGAAGGCAGTGTTCAGGGCAGTAAGGTGAGAAGCCAGATCAGTCTGATTGCTTGATGTGGGAAGATGATTCTGTTTCAGAACAGAAACGCAAATCCAGGGACGGGATCAGCGAGACCGTCTGGACATGACTCATGGACGGGGCCTGGACAGAGCATGGGCATGGCTGGATGGAGGGTTCACCCAGCTGCTGCAACAGTTTCCATCAGAACATAGCAGGAGTGGCTTCTTACCAGGCTAAGGAAGCACAGAAATTAAGGAAGGCAGAATTCCTGAATTTACAAAAACACAGAATCTTATATGAAATCAGCCAAGTCAATCAAGTTTAAACCAGATAAAGACTAACATACTCTTTATATGAGGAGCTGCTGCCATGCTACGTGGAAACCACTCAGCCTCGATGTAGGGCACAGGCGGTGAGCAGATCATTTAGACAGCAAGATTAGCTGAAGCACTCAGAAATCAGAGCACACGTTAATACACAGTCACAAACACGCTTGCGCCATAAAAGTTCCGTGCAACAAAAAGTGTGCACCGTGCCCTGCTGGGAACAGCCCGAGACCAGCCAGGCTTTGAAACAGCCATTTGAGAAAGCATGTCAGCCACAGGAGAAAACAGGGCTAAGAGTGCAGTTCAGACTTTCCCGGGAAAGTGCCGCACTGTTTATGGTGGCTTCTGTGCTGCACAACATAATATGGCATTCAATAGCTATTTTTTGTATTTTCTATACTTATATTTGTAAGAAAAATGATCACTTTTATAAGCTTCTATGCTAGCCCTACTCAGCTGATAGGATTTACATAAAGTGCCTTGGTACAGTGAAATTTTTTAAGTAAAAGGATATTATGGACTAGAAATGCAACCTGGATTTTTGACATAGACTACTCATGGGAAGGTGGTTCATATTAGCATGTGATCCTGTGACCTGGTTGAGGGAGAGAGTCTCCCCTGGGGGCTCCAGTGGGTGCTGGCAGCCCACCCCAGTCACCGGGTGGAAGCCAGCAGGAACCCGGAGTCCAGGGTGTCCTGAGACTTGCTTCAGAGAAGAAGCTCTGCAAACACCTGCTGCCTCACACTGTCCCCTCCAGCCTCCCAGCAGATGTGCTGTCCCAAGTGTGAGGCAAAGGTGGTGCAGAACACTGTTTCCCCTGGGGGCCCAGCTCACCTGTGTACCAAGGACCTCTCTCCACCTCCAACACAGGCTCTGAATCCTCAGAGTTCCGTGAAAAGGTGAGACAGCCTCAGGCCATGCCATACACCCTGGAAAACTGTTCTCTGCTGTTATTCACTCGGAACTACTTCCCGCCTTCTTTATTTCTTAGCCTTTGATTTCATCCTGGAACCAAATCCTTTAAAACACATTTTAAAACAAAAACATCTGCCCACGTCGGGGCAAGTTAAAGAGAAGCTACACCCGTGTTCCACCCCCGTTGTCCCATGCCCTCCACAGAACTCCTAGGCACGGTCATTCCCGACTCTTCATGGGCCAGTGACTGACAGGCAATGGACATTAGGATGCAGGGCCACGTGAGAGCTCAGTGAGAGGAAGACCCAGTGACCCGAAGGCACGAGGCCAGCTCCCAGGCTGCCTGCGGAGCGGGTGCACCCTGTCTGCACATCACTGGGAGGCTGGGGCGCCCCCTGGGGGGTAGGTGGGGGGTCAATGGTGCCTTCAGACTCAGCTGCAGAACACCTAGGTGGGAGAAGCTCAAAGATGAGCTCACCCTCAACATGGCAGTGTGGACGACCAAGGGCTCCGACAGTGGTGATCTTACTTTGTGACCTCAAGGTTTTAAGGAGCCAGGGCCACAGAGAGGCTCGGTGGCTCCGACTGTCCTTGGAGACACTCCTCTATTGGAAACAGGCACCCACTTAGAATCAGTATCCATGTATGTGCCTCCAGGAGCCTCAGCCTGGAAGAAGACCTGGCTAGGTGTTTCCATTTCTAAGAAACCTAGCGTATGTGGTCACTGAGAAGTGCCAGGCGAGAATGAGACCACATAGCTCCTCTCACCACTGACTCTCCCTCCTCCCGAGAATTCAGAGTTTACCTTGGTTAATTTCACGCACCCTGAGAGAGCCCTCTGACTGCTAACCTGGGAATGCATGGATCCTTGCAAGGTCACATCTGTTCCAAGTCCACCCACTCCACCCCTTCCTTCTTAATTAAGTCAGCTTTCCAGAGAAAAGCCCTCCAAGTTTGAAACATCTGCAGCTGAATTTAGGCAGTAGTCCACTCGTGAACGCTGTGTCAGCTGGCAAGAAACGCATGAAGCCACGAGTCTTTGTCCTATTTGCTCTGCGCGGATTTCCAGAGTGAACTGCGCACTAGTTGCATTGTTTTCAATCTCCACAATCTGCCTTAAGCGGATGAGCTCCTGTACCTCCCTCCTCTGTCCCTCTTGGTCCATCTGGGCTTCATTATGTGAAGAAAAAGCTGGTTTACAGTAAGGCGGTTGTCTTTAATCACAACTGAGAGACACAGAGAGACTCCCTGCACCCCTCGCCAAGAGGAAATCACCATTGAGCTCGCGAACACGCTGTAAGAAGGTGTAAATTCCTAAAATTATTATTGCAAGTGGTGCCCACTGAGACCATCTTTGTGTGAATGTGAGTAATGGGCCTGTATTCTGCTTCTCCTGCGTCAGACAAAGCAGTGACCTTCAGCAGCAGGAGGCCCATGACCACAGGCTGGGGATGAAGCCCCGGCTAGTGTGGCCTCACTTGGCTCTGCCTCCCCATCACTGTTTATTCAGCAGAATGCTAGATTTCATCATCCAGACATGACTTAAAAGAACAAACAAGCAAAACTCAAGCACCCCACGGGATTTGATTCTTTCACAGTGAGAGCCCTCCTGCTACATTATTTTCCATTGACCCCAGTCCCTTCGCAGCTGTGTGAGTGTCAATATGTTTCCAAGCCAAATTGGCATCTCATGAATGTGCAAACATGCGCATCTTAGTCCTGTTGCCACCACCGTGTATGTGTTGACTAACACTTCATACAGAGAGAAGGGGGTGGAGCTCCTTGCATTTAGAAACCCCTGCTACCTGCAAGAACTAATTTTCAGATAACAACATGCCCATGTCATGTTAGGTACACAAATTTACATCAACAATATCAAACTTTGTTTTAAGATGTTGGGCTAAAATTCTATAATATATAGCTTTATTTTACTGAGAAAAAATTCATCTGTACTACTATGCTTTAAATATAAAAGTTTTAGTTAAAAGTTTTACTTTAAAAGCTAGAAATATGAATCGAATTCTAACGATCTCCTCTCCAGTCCCCCCACGGGTCTGGTGTGTCCACCATTTAGGGGCTACGCAGCAGCCTGTCCAGCACTCTGCCATCAGATGGGCTCTTTGCTGCATGTCTTCTGTGTGGCTCACAGTTGCATGTCCCTGAGCCCCTGGTACCAGGCGACTTTTCTGGGGATCCTACGCTGCCATCCCATCTAAACCTCACACCCCCATTAAAAATCCCCGTCCTCTTTACTCTGATCTGTCTCCTCTCAGTGGAATCCATCAGCTTCCTGCTCTCCATGCAAGGCTTTAATTAGCTTGTTAATCTTCTTCTGCTAAGAAGCATGGCTCAGGATAACAGCGCTTTTGAGGGGTTCTGTTTTATTTTCACTGCTGAGCTCCTCATTTCTAGGAACACCCCGTGCTCTGAAGCATCTAAACAGATGAATGATAGATAATGGAAGGATAAATCAGGGGCTCTGGTCATTCACCACACCATGTTGTTGGGAAAGGAAAGCCGCCCCCTGCCTTTCTTACCAAGTTGGGCGGCCTCCGGTTCCTGACCTAGAACCCACCCGACCTTTAACCCAGTCTAACTCTTACTGCTCCTCCATACTTGCCCGTGTGCTCAAATCCAGTGCTGATTTTTCCTGCACCACTCCCTCTCCCGTGTTCCCATGGCCCCTGCATGACTCTCAACCTGCCCACTGCCAAGGCCACCCAGCCCCTTCCTAGCTCTGCCGCATCTCTCAGTGCCGAGCAATCCCCTGCTCACAGACAGGATTCGCTGGGAGCTCTGAAGTGGCAGCTCTCCCTTGCTTATCCGAGGGGCTGTAAGCGTTTTCTTTGTGAAATTCTGCCATACTTAGACAACTTTGTTCTGCTTCCCAAACAGGAAATCTCTTAAGCAGAACTACAAGAACGAAGTGCAGTAAAATATGTTAAAATGATATTTTCACGTTTCCACTCTTCAATTTACAGCTTGTTCATTTGTTTTATAATCTGTTAATACGCACGAAACAAGCAAATGGCAAATTTTAAACTGGAATTAGCAGAAGAACTGGATGTGACTGGTGAACATGTCTGGTCATAATGCAAACGCAGTTTTTACTTCCTTGTAAAATAACATCCAGAGTATTTGCATGACCTGGGCTCAAAGCTTGTGACTCTCCAAAATTCCTGTGTTGATGGTGTCTGTGGGGTTGGAGGTGATCTGTCGGTGGGGCACAGCCCTGGTGATGAGACAGCTGTCTGACCCTCTGCACGCCAGTGCCCAGCATGTAGGTGCTGCTTATGAAGAGAAGGTGGGCCCTGCAGACACTGACTCTGCCAGCACCTTGGTCATGAACTCCCAGGCTCCAAAGCTCTGAGCTGGACATTTCTGTTGCTTGTAAGCTGCGTAGGACAGTGATACAGCAGCTGGAATAGAAGGAGCCATTATGGACTTCAGGATCCAACAGCAATTTTTATTTATTTTTTACTTGATAAATGGGGAGTAAAGAGCAGAGGTACACTCCTCTCCCTCCTGCACCTCTCTCCACCTGTCCTCTTTTGATCGGCATGGATGGGAAGGAATGGGCAAGGTAACACCCTCCGGAGTCCCCAGGTAGAGAGATATATGCGCAGGCCTTCCTAGGTCAGCTAATGCATCATGGCAGGGCCATGGTGGCAGATTCATAGGTAGTGTTTGGGGCAGCAACACCTTTGCTGGGTGCTGCACAGAGGCCCACACATAGCTCTATTTTAGTGGCTCAAGAGATGAGTGGTAAGCCTGGAAGTTTTGTGGGATAGCAGTCACCCAGTGAATGAGCAGTCCTGATACCTGGCGCCCTGGGACTCTTGCCTTCTGCTCTTGGGGTCTCCAAATACCAACGATGCCCTAAGGCACCAAGCCCTATCATTACTGCAGTCCACGAGCTCTGGCTTTCGCTCCGTACTGGGTCACTGTCCTTTTGTTTCTCACCAGGCCTGGTTCTTTCTCCCCACTGTGTCTCCTGTGAGGTGCTCAGGGGGTCTCACCTTCCACACGAGCATCCCTGGGACACCACACAGCACCATGTACTCCTAACCACAGGATTTTGTTGTGCCATTTAAAACATAAAAAGTAGGGGGATGGAGTGGTGGCTCAGCTTAGAGCATTTGCCTGCATACGCAAGGACTATGTATGGTTTGGTCCCCAGCACAACATACACAACTGTCAGAAAAACAAAAAGCAAATGAAAAAAAAAATAGACTGTCTCTCTTGCTTTAAAAATAAAGAAATAGGGGCTGGAGCGGTGGCTTGGCGGTTACAGCGCTTGCCCGGCATGCACAAGTACACTGGTTCAAACCCCAGCACCCACGTACACAGCTAAGTGTCGGAGGAATTCAAGTCACTTGAAAAACTAAACAAATATTACATCTCTCTTTCTCTGTCTCTCCCACTGTCCCTCTCCCTCCTAAATAAATGAATAAATGATAAAAGACTTCAAGAAGGACAGATGTCCAGAGCCCACATATTTTGGCAAAGGAATAGCAGCTTTAGAATAAGGCTTTAAGTGCCAGCCAACACCATGTCACCCATCAAGGAGGGACATGGATTGGGCTCCCTCCCTCCCCTTTCTTCCTTCTTCCAACACAATTTGCACTTGGAAGATAATTTAACTGTTCTAAGGATAAATTAAGCATTTCCTGGGTCCAAACAAATCTTCTTAAATGTGTTAGCCTCCAAAACTGCTATCATGAATCTTAAAATAAATTAGATCTAAATAAAGCACTTAGTCTTTGTGTATTTCTCCAAGGTGCTTGTAGATCTCATTATATAAATCTGATTATACATTAATGCAAATAATTTTTCTGAAGAAAGAAAACTTTTCCAAAAACACCCTTCTTAATCCCTTCTTTTTCCTGGTGTAACATGGACTGATTGAACCAGAGGTGGTCTTGGTTTGGGGACTGCGGCTGGCACAGGATGTGAAGTACAAAGATCTCCTCTAAGTTACCAGGACACACTGAGGTAAGAATGGCAGTCAGGAAGCTGGAACCCAAATCCAGAGGGGAAAATCACAGATCAGCCAACCTGGAACAATAGCACGGAATGAGTTCTCAAAGACATTGTCCATCCAGAGGCCCCGGGAAAGTGCCTGACCTCAGCACAGCCTGCCTGGGGTCAGATCCGAGGGTCTTCCAGGGGCAAGCGCACAATGGCTGTTGGTAAAGTCATCCAACCTCCTGCAGCTTCAAGCTAATGCATTCTGCTGCTGAACAACTTGTGGATGGGCGCAGGATTCCACCTGCCCTGGCAGAGGTCCACAAACCTGTGCTGCTGCGCAGAGAGGCAAAGGGGACGCTCCTCCTTTCTCCCGGGCTGTTCCCCAGTATCCATGCTCCTGGAGCCTAGGCACCTGGGGGACCACGAGGACGACGATGGGTTGGCAAGGCAGCTGCAGAGTGACCCTTGGGGTGGAGCAGGCTTCTTATGCCATTTTACCTAAGTGGGTGGGGGACTTCAGAACAGGGGAGCCTCAGGTTGGAAAGGTCAGGAAAGGCTTCTGTCCCCTGGGCAGAGAACGCCAGGGCCTTCCCGGGCCTCCAGGTCAGTGTGGCTAGATGGACAATCCCCCCTGCAGAGTCCCACCGCAGACCTGCCCCAGAGTGGATACTGGTTGCTTTGCGAACATTGCTTCCATTTCTCCAAATTCCTCTGAAGGAAGCCACAGACCAGGAAGAGAATGTGCTCAGACCTGAAGCCAGTTGTCTCTTTTCTGGTGACTCTGCTTGCCCCCTGACCGGAGGCTTCAAGGAGTTCCCTAGGATCACCTGCTCCCGTGGGATTGGAGTTTGGGTTTCTTTCTTTGGTGCTGGGAAGTGAAGCCGAGGTGCCTTACCTCGGAGCCACATCCCCAGCCCTTTCTAATTTTATTTAGAGACAGGATCTTGCCAAACTGCTTAGGATCCTGCTAAGTTTCTCAGACTGGTCTCAAACTTGCGATCCTCCTGTCTCAGCCTGTGAAGTCATTGGCTACCACCATGCCAACCTAGTTTTGGTTTCTTTTTGCTTTCTGTGACATGCAGAGAAAGATGTTGGAGCGCTTCTGAATTCTCTTACGCAGGCCTCTAAAATGCGTGTGTGCACAAACCAGTGTAACTAACTGTCTGAGCTTGGGATATAGCAACGCTAATTAAAGAGGAATCCAACACTTTCCAGCTTGATTAGACAACTCTGTCACTAACACTTGCAGCGGAGTGAAGCTGAACTCTGAACACCAGGGGATTGAAACGCTAAGACAGAACTTTCATCACTAGCAGAATAAATGAACATTTTGATCAATAACATTGCACGTTGGGTGACATACAGAAGGTGGCCACCGTGGGAATTCAGAGCAAAATGACAGCCATACTTGGAATCACAGGGTATCAAGAATAAACTCACTGTCTTACTTAAAAAAAGGAAATTAAAGACTTGGTAACACTTATTACGGTGATGTGAAATACCGTGCAGATTACAGGTTCCTGCCACTTTCTGTTGGCTTTCAACCAATTACATTTTCTGCCTACATCCATACACATGGTACCAGGAACCCCTGCAGGACCCAGGCATTCCACTGCAGAGGAAAACTAAAGCAAGACCCTTAGATTTCAGTTTTTTGTTCTGTGATTTTTATTTATTTTTTCATCTGGGATTTGTTTCTTTGACACTTGGTTGTGTACGTGGTGCTGGGGTTTGAATTCGGGCCCTCATGCGTGCCAGGCAAGCAATGTAACCACTTTCCTGCTTTTCCAGGTGACATCCCAGCCCGGTGACCATAGCGCTGAGCTCTTCACCAGAATTCCTGGATGATTCATCTGGCATGACTCGGATTCCACGCGCGGTGACGAGCAGCTCTCCTTTCGACCCTCCTGTGGTCCCTGGCAGCCATGAATCTGTTGCGTGCTTAGGGGCAAAGCATTGATGGACCCCGCCAGTTGCCCTCCAGCGGATCCCAGGCTACTTTCCAGCCAGCGTGCTGACAGTGGTCTTCAATCCTCCTGCTAAACGAAGGAGAAAACAAACTTCCAGGAGGTGAATGCTGTAGTCAGCTTTGCTGCTGCAACTGAAAGACCTGACTAGAGCAATTATAGAAGAGGCCATGTTTATGTTAGGGCTCATGGTTTCAGAAGCCTCAGTCCACAGACAGTGCTCCATTCCTCAGAGCTCCAGATGACGCTGGACACCGTGGTGGACACCGTGGTGGAAGAAGGTGACTCAGGCCATGGCACTCAGGAGGCAGAGAGACTCCACTGCCAGACACAGAATACGTACCCAAAAGACAGTCCCTAGGGACCCCTCCACCAGCCACAACCCAGCTGCCTGCAGTTACCACCCAGCCAATCCCTACCAGGTGATCAATGCACTGACTGGGTGAGGGTTCTTGTAGCCCCGGAGTTTCACCTCTAAGCCTTGCATTGTCTCACACCTGACCTTTCAGGGTCAGTTACCATGCAAACCTTAAGAGTGAATTTTAGGGGCTTAGGTTCCCTAGACAAGATCTATTGCTGGTTCATTTAGACAGATGTGAGGGCCATGTGCACACGTCTGTGAATTTGCAAACTAAATGTTCACACAGTTAACCTAGGACCTCCCAAGAAAGTATTCATTTTATGGAAAAGAAAGAAAAGCACAAATATTTGACACCAAACCCTAAGTGTGCAAGGAACAGTGATCCTAAATACAGAAAAATTACCCTCGCCCTTAGAGTTCTTCTGCTCCACCCCTATTTGCTAAAGTAGAGGAAGCTGTCACACAGGATGTGGGGGTAGGCGACAGCAGGTGCAGGTGGGGAGGCATGGGCAGAATGGACCTCACGGTGCCAGCAACTCACATCTGCCCTGCAGGAAGTGGGCAGGCAGAGTGGGACAGCCCCCTCCCTCGTGGGACTGCCTGGTGCCTGCTGCACTTCTGCAGGGTCTGATGGCCCACGTGGACGCCGGCCTGCAAGGAACCTCGGAGATGAACTCCAGGAAAGGAGGAAGGAGTGCACTGAGGCCACTGAGAAGCCGAAGGAGCCCAAGCAGCTGCCTCGCCTCCTTCCAACAATCCCAGGAGCCTGGAGCCAGTGCAGGTGGAGGGGCTGCAGCTGGAGGCCTGGCAGGACAGGGAGGAAGGCAAAGGCCAGAATGAAACAGAGGGATCACCCAGCACCGAGAGTCAGGAACATGCTGCTGGGGCTTCCTTAGGTCACGGTAAGAGGTAAGGATGGAAACCAGTGTGGGATTAGATGCTGGGACTCTCCCATGCCACTGGGCAAAGCTACTTTGTTCCACATTTTGGTGAAATGTTATCCTTCAGCCAGAAGAGATGCTGAGAAAGCATTAGAGGAATTACAGTCTCTTTTTGTACATACATTCATATATACTAGTCAAGGAGTATAATATTTATTTCCAAAAAATGAAATAATGTTGTTCTTCTAGGCAGGAAGCAGGACACTTCAGCTGTCTGATGACCCACCCAAATCCTACCTTTAACTGAATAGAGCCTGGCGTGGTCCCTGCCCGCATCCGGAGCTCTGGGGTCCTGTTTCCTCTTCCATGCTGCCATCGGAGGCTGGGCTCACAGCCCGACTCCAGTTCTGCTGGCAGAGCCACTGCTCCCAATAGCCCTGGAACCTGAGTTGGTTTTATTTAATGATCTACTCAGTCCTCAAACTTTAAAGATTAACTTTTTCTACCCCTTTGAACTTCACATTACATTTTTATGCTACAGAGAAAGTAGAGACATGATTTTCTTCTTGCACAGTTGGGAGAAATTTGAACCAGCTGTGGAAGCAAGAGGCTAAAGCCTGCACCCTTTGTAGTGTGCACACAGCCTTAGAGCAGGGTGCCGGAGGGAGAGCACAACCCCTGGTTAACACGCTTTCTTCCGAAGACCTGATATTGCGGCCGGCAGCTGGAAAGCGAATGTATTTTGGAAGAGCTTGAACTCACCTATGGTGTTTATTGCAGGTTTCCTGTTCACTCTGTGGGGATATTTGCATTGCTCTTGATTTGAATTTCGTCCAGACGACATGGTGCACACCTGTAATCCCAGCGACTCAGGAGACTGAGGCAGAAGGATAGCAAGTTAGAGACCAGCCTCAGCCAAACTTTGTGAGTCCCCATCTCATAATCAAAAATAAAATGGCTGGAATGTTGCTCCATGGTTAAGTACCAAATCAAAACCAAACAAACAAGCCAAACAAATATACAAAGATGCAGCTATTGCCTGAGCCTACCCACATAGCAAAACCATGTAGCTCCAGTTGCTCTTCCCAGAAGCTAATTACTGGGGAAAAAACTGATTCAAAATAGGCCTTAAAGAAGAAGCCAATGCACATCTTCAGTAATATTTGAAATGTTAAGGCTCAGTTTTACTGTTGTGATTAAGGGCTTTCTCTGGAGCTTTGAAAAGGCTCTAACTTGGAATGTTCCTAGAACTTACTGTATTAGTCTGTTTTTAGTTACTGTAATGAAATACCTGAGGCACGATAACTTCACTAAGAAAGGAGGCTAATCTAGCTCCCATTTCTGGAGGTTCACTGGCAGGGTTCCAACAGTATCCTGATTCTGGTGCTGACCTTGTGGCAGGTGGCAGGACTGTGTGAGAGGATGACACTACAATACCAAACAGGAAGCCAGAGAGGGCTCCAGGGCCAGCTATCCCTCAGGACTGAGGCAGAGAAAAGTTAGGTGGTCAGTGTAGGCAGAGTAATGTGGGTCAATAAGGAGAAAATTAACCGATTGTCATTTTTCCTGAGAGGGCAGAGAGCATCCACTGCCCTAAGCAAGCAGAGGTGCAGATGATCTTCACACCCCCTCTGCTAACAATGATGTCCAGATGGCGACTCCCCTCTGCTAATAAAGATGCTGGGGCCCAGGATCAAAGACCAGCTCAGACCATCAAGGGAAAACTGGTTTTTCTCCTTTAAGATCAATTTGATATCCCCCAAAGTTAATAAAGGTCTGACAAGTCAGGCCCAGATGCAGACACTCCCTGCTGCTGAGAAAGAAACCACATTCTATTGGCACCTGAGGCATGAACCAAACACTGGACCAGAATTCCCTGGGCCTGTGTTTAGGTACAGGGGCAGGGAAGCAGTGACCAGTTGAGGAGAGGACATCATATAAAAAGGGCCAACCTCACTGCCTCATCGGCTCTGTCCCCTTCCCCACTCCAGAGGAAGTCTGCTCTTTTCCCTGTGCTTTACTTTCTATAAAACAAAATCCTTCTATTACGCTTGCCTCTATGTCCCTCGATTTTGTTCTTTGACTCTGAGAGGACACGAACCCAACATCCACAACACCAGCCTCGGGATCACTCCTTTCTGGATAGCTCAGGTTCCTCAGAGAGGTGCCTTACTCCCTCTCCAGCAACTCCCCCAGGGACACCTGGGCCTCCGCTAGGTGCTGTGTCTCCCAGGCCCACTACAAGTTCCCACCCCAGGAACCCTCGGGAGACAAACTCGCACATGCACACCACAGCACCCACGTCCTGATTACATGCACCAAGCGCATTCCAAGAACACACCCAAGATGAGCTGACTTGGCTCCAACACAAAGTCGCACGGCACAGCAGCTGCTTCAGTATCACAGGAAGTCACAGAAAAGCAACTCAGCAGGTCAAGGCCAACTGTGGGTCCAGCAACCTGCGCAGAGCCTGTGGGTGCTGGTGCCACAACTCCCCAGACGGAGGAAGACAATGCTGGGGAGAACACGGCGTCTTAGCAAGACAGCTAACAGTTTAGGACTCCAATCTTCTTACTTCAACTGGGCAAGTTTCGCTCTGCTCAGTGGTAATATGTGAAGGGGAACCAGTCTACTAAGTGCAGAGGATTTTCTAAGGTAAGGACATGAGAGGAGAGTGGCACGCGCGAGGCAGCGGGTCCACAGAAACATTCCTGGGGTTTTTGTTGGTGTTATGCTAAATGTGATCTTCCACAAACCCCAGGGAATAACCTACAGAAAAAAGCTCCTTGTAGATATTTAAAATTAAATCCTTGTATTTTGAAATATTAAGACTCAATGATTTGAGAAATTCACTAACATGATGAGCAATACCCTCCAGAGCTTTTGAATAAATGATCTGTGAACTCATCTGAGTGTGTTCTTGGGGAACTTGTTATGTGTGTACAGCGTGAACTGTGAAATATGTAATGCGAATCTGTATAAGTATAACATCCTATTCTAATGTACTTATACTAATTTAACAAGCATTATGAATTGAAAGTATTTGCAAATATATACAGGACTTTTCTCTAATGTATACATAATTGTAAAATTGAGAAAATGTAAAATCAGTTTTAATCAGTGCATTTATATCTGTCTGCACTTAGATAAATATATGTCTATATATACACAAGCACACATGCATGTATTGCTGATGTTAATAAATATTTCTTCTATATCTCACAATGAAAATTTATAATATTTTACTATAATATATTACAAGAGTTATGTAAAAACATTGTGTTTTAGTAAATGAACATAATAGAATAGAAATTTTTCACATCACTAAATTGATTTTGTTTTGAACAGATCTTTATTACAACAGAAAACAGAGTGTTCATTTTCATTTTAGAAAGATGACTGAAAGTACACGTGTATAAATACACCCGTGTCTGTTGCACACATGTACCGTAAACAACTCCAGATGATACGGGCAGATCAAAGTGAATCGACACAGAGTCGTGCAAAGAGTTCCAGGGCTCTGAGGCAGGTCTGAAAGCCTGCAGGACAGCAGGGCTCTGGGGCGGGTCAAGGAGCCTGCAGGACAGCAGCTGTTCCTGCTGCAGAACTGCATGGGGACTTTCAGAGTGGGTGCCCTGGTGCCCCCTTCTGTACACTTATTGGCTTAATCAAAGAGTGGGACAAGCAGATGCGCGGGTGTTGGGTTAGAACATTCTTCAGGACACCTAGAGCCTGGGCAAACAATCGGAGTCCTAATGAATGCAGCTTTTGATCTGTAAATGGGTCCAAGACCTCTCTATTTTCTTCGGAGTTCCCACCTTTGAATTTGCATTCAGTGGGCACCAGGACCTTGGGAAGGTACGGCGAGCTCACATTCTTCTGGACAAGAGAATGTATCCATGAGTAAGTGTCTAGGCTAGCAGACCCCTGCTGCACACAGAGCCTGCAGGGCACACCTTAGACCTCTGCCCTTTCAGGTCACTCACATCCACAGCAGCGTCCACTGACTACCTCAGGGGCTCAGCCTTAAACTATGGAGATGTTTCCCGGGCATCCCAAGTGTCTTTCTCCAAATTCAACTTTTGACAGTGCTACTCTGAGAAGTGATAACTCTCTTCTGGATGCTTGACTGCGCGCAGCTATTCCTCTCCATCCTCCCGCGCTTCGAGACAGCTCTTCCTTCGGCAAACGCGCTCCTCAGCTCACTGCGAGAGCTGAGCTGTGTCTCAAAGAGGCAACATCAGCAGGACCTCCTGGAGCAGCGAGGAGGCCTGCAAGAGGGCTGCTCCTCTCACAGCACCAACAGGGAACAGGCAACTCATCTTCTTCCTTTCCTAAATTTTCTCAGACTGATAGAGGACAAAGCTAACCATGCCTCTCTCTACCCTGATGCATGCAGTTAGCATGCAATTGAGGAAGTGCAATCTGCACAATTGCTTTTTTATTTCTTCGCTTTAAAACATGGTTGCCCTGGACAATATTTAACCAACTATGCTTTTATATTAATTTAACACTCCTTCAAGAAAGGAGGTCTGCACGCTGGTCTATAGCATAAGCGTCGTGCACATGGACGTATGTGTGTGTGTGTATATATACATGTATTTAATATTTACTCACAACATATATATGTATATAAATACAGAGACTACATATTGGTATGTATATATATGCTGAATCCAACTGGAGAAAAACAATTTTCCTATACAAACTTGCACATTTAATTATTTATCCAATAAATGTGTAAAGGACAATAATTTCACTTAATATACATTTGGTGCACTTAAGTAAAATAAGTTCATAGTGTGCCCATGAATTGTGAATACAGGAGACAATGGTGTAATAAAGATGCTAATTCTATCACAAACTGACTTCCAGCACATAAGTTATATACTTTTATTTACCTCTGACGTTCGCGATGGGCTCAGAAAAAAGCAAAATGAATTCCTTTATGAAGCACATTCCTTGTGCTGAATGACAAGGACTTCCAGACGATTAGGGGTGACTCTTAGGCAATAGAGCCAAGAGCCACGTGGGCCATGGAGCAGGGTTGCTGGCTTGGTGGTTACCTTCTGCGCCCGACACTCCTGTGCACGGTCAGATGTTTTTCAGTATTCCTGGTCTCTACCCACGAGAGGCAGGTAGCTCCCAATCCCCCTGGCTGTGGGATCCCAGAGCCATCTCCAGGTGTCATGGAGCAACCAGACAAGCCGCCGAGAAGCACTCAGGTGTGGTGCTGCTTACCTGCCAACCCCAGTGCCGGCAGTAGCAGTGATGGCCCCCAGGTGAGGAAGAGGGGCCTGAGCTGTGCTAGCACTCCTCAACCGTTCTTAAGCTTTGAAAGTTATTTGTTATTATTATTACCGTTTCACACAGGAGAGCGAAATCTCAGTCAAATTCAGTAAGCTGCCAGGGGTCTTAGAAGGTGGATCGCACTTCTACCCCAAGGCTGCACTCAAGCCATGAAGCAAGGCCCAGCAGGATTATCCACACCACACCCAAGTTCAGGGTGCAGTTTCTGTCCTGAACGTCAGTGCGTTTCAGATGTGGCCTTAGTCCTGGGGCTACAAAACCATCTCAAAGAGAAAAAATCGTGACTCGAGATCACAGATGTTTGGAGACTAAGGATGAATATATTTTTCGATGAAATGCTGTAGAACAATAGGGCTTAATATGCAATGTTAGGATTAAGTACTAGTTCTATTTTTCTCCTTACTAAGGCTTTACCAGTATTTCCAGGCATAAATCAGAAATCAGAGCTGTGAAATTCTACAGCATTCATCTAGTTATCCCAGTGTTCCTGCTGATCTATTCTACTCATTTCTTAATGTTTCCATTAGTGACTAATAATTTATATTTAATAGTGGGCTTCATTTTGACATATTCATAAATTCACATAATATAATTTGCTCCAATTCAGTCCCCATTACTTCCTTTTTCCCTCCGCTCCTCCCTTCCTCCCGCCCCCGATCCCTTCCTCTACTCCACTCGTCTTGCTATAATTTACTTATTTTTTTCAGTTGGCACATTAGAGTAATTCATAGCAGTAGAATTCACTGTGATGAATCTATGCATGCATATAGCATAATTTGGTCAGTTTCCTCCCCATCCTTCCTCCCCCTGGATCCTCTTCCTCTACTCTCCTTCTGTTTTCATGAGATCATCCTTTTTCTTATTCCCTATTTCTCTCTGGATTCTGCACATGAGAGAAAACACTTGACCCTGGCTTTCTACGTCTGGCTTCTTTCACTCAGCCTGATGCTTACCAGTTCCATGCATTTACAGTGAATGATGTAATTTTACTTTATCTATGGCTGAGTAGAGCTCCATTGTGTATACATACGACATTGTTTATGCATCCATCTGAGGATGGTCACTTAGACTGGTTCCACAACTCAATGATTGTGAACTGAGCTGCTATAAATGTTGGAATGCAGTTTCACTGGAGTGGGCTGATTTCAGTTGTTTTGGATAAATACCAAGGAGTGGGACAGCTGGGTCACATGGTGAATACACTCCTAATCTTTTGAGGAACATGTGTACTACTTTCCAAAAAATGCCTGTTCAAATTTGCAGTCCCACCAACAATGTATAAGTGTTCCTTTCTCCCCCATCCTAACCAGAATGATGCTTGATGCTCTAATGTAGGTGAGATGAAATCTCAATGCAGTTTTGATTGCATTTCCCTGATTGATAAGAGTCCTGAATATTTTTTTCATATTTTTGTTGACCATTTGCATTTCTTTCTTTTTTTTTTTTGAGAAATGCCCGTTTAGTTCATTTGCCTATTTATTGACAGGTTATTTGTCTTTCTTGGTGTTCAGGTTTTATTGTGTAGGAATATGTTTTTAGTTATTGTTAGTTCAGCATGTCCTTACATATTGAAGGGATTAATTGCTACACCTTCATATATGCACATATAATGATAATGTAACTTCAGCCCAATCCACATTCAGTATCTCCCTCTCTTCACCTACTCCCTGATCTTTCCTCCAATGTAATTCACCCCTATTACATATATAAAAGTCCATATACATGCATATTACTTTTTGAATTTTTAAGATTTAAATGCCTGTTTGAGCATTATTTGGATTCTGAGGGGAGTCAAGTGTACCCTACGGAATAACCCCCTTTCCGTCCCTCACTGCCCTCCCTGTCTACTCTCCCCACATTCTTCCCCCCAGTAGCTATAGTTCCCCCAGATTATGTGTTACTTCAGATTTGGTGTGTATAGTAAATAAACTTGTCTAACTTACACCCTCTCCTTGATTTTACTCTTGCATATGTAAATGAGAGAAAACCTTTGACCTTTAAGTCTCTGGGTGTGGCTTGTTTCACTCAGCGTGTTTTTCCATTTCAATCCATGTATTTGTTTTTCTATTGGCTCAGTAGAATATAATTCTACTACATCACAGCTTTGGCTTCCATTCACACAGTGAGGGGCATGTGGGTTGATTCTGTAATTTAGCTACTATAAATCGAGTGCTATAAACATCGATACATCTGTGTTCAGTTATATATTGTGATTATTAATCCTCTGTCAGAAGACTAAGTGGCAAAGATTTTCTCCTCTTCCACAAGCTGTCTCTTTATACACTTAATTATTTACTTATCTGTGCAGACGCTTTTTAATTTGCGGCCATGCCATGTATTGATTTGGTTTTACTTTTTGAGCTTCAGGAGTTTTGTAAGGATGTCACTGCCTGTGTTGACCCTATGCTTTCTTTACGAAGCGTCATAGTTTCTGATTTGATTTTCACATCCATTTTCAGTTGATTTTTGTGCAGGGTGAGAGAGGGATCCAGTTCATTCTTCTCCATTTGGCTATCCAATTTTCCCAGCACCATTTGCTAATTTTATTCCTCACATATATTTTTGCACCTTTACAAACAGTTACACGATTGTATCTGTTTTGCGTCCGAGTCTTCTATTCCACTGGTCCTCACGTCTACGGTTATACTGGTGCCATGCTGTTTTGTTCCTGTAGCTCTGAGTATGATCTGAGGTCAGGGATTTTGATGCTCCAACGCTGGTATTTTGGCTCAGGATTGCTTTGCTGATCTGAGTCCTTTACTATTCCATGTGAGTTCCATCTCTGTCTACTGATAAGAATTGACAGCTGAACTACATGGAGTTGGGGTGCTGATATGCCCTGCAGTCCAAAATCCAAAATACATGTATAGCTTTTGAGTCCACTAAATGACACTAGTAATATCCTGCTGGGGTCTGGAAGTCTTATCTATGACATGCATAGTCTATGAACACTCCCCAGGCCAAAGACAAACAGAGCCTCATCTTCCCTGCAAAAGAGCTCTTCCCTCACCCTAGACCCTGCTGGCCTTCCTTGCTCAACCCACACGGGCAGGAGAATCCATGAAGCACTGGCGAAGGCCACAGCCCAGGGACCCAGAGCCCTAAAAGCCTGAGAGTGATCATGAGACTATAGGCTACAGAAGTGCACATCACCTGCCTCTCTGTGGCCTTCCACCATGCCCTTGGGATCTGGAACAGCAGGACAGGACAATGAAGAGAGCTGCAAGGCACAGCCTCTGCCGGCAGGAGTTCCCAGGGAAGCTGCTTTCACGAGCGGGCAAAAGCAGGGGCAGCAGAGCAGCTCGGGGACTCTGATCCTGCTGGTGCAGCGGCGTTCAGCACGGTCAGCCTGCTGCCGGGAGAACAGCTCAGCTCTCACTAAGAGCCCATCGCCTCAGCTGCAGCTGCTACGTCACGTCTGCCTCGGTACAGCAGCAGTCAGGCTCGAGGCCGGGTAAGGCCAAGGTACAGCACGGCTGCAAGAGACAGGAGAGCAGAGCCTCGGCTCAGACTCCAGGGTCACCCTGCAGAACTGCAAATAGCTGCAACCCGCGTACTGGGGATTCTGAGGGGAAAGCTAGCAGGGTAGGCACAGACGGAACTGCTAAGACAGAACAGCGAAGGCCAAGCTTGAAGAACCCTGGGACACAGTGAAGAACAACTTCGTCACGTTCACCAGCAGCCTGGGCTTGTTGGAGCTGAGCCGGAAGACAGGTCAGTAGGACCTTCCTGAGCTGAACACCAAAGGAAAACGCAGGGTGCGGCGGAGGAGCAGGCCTTGTTGAGTGTTCTCCTGGGCTCACCGTACAACTCTATGATCCTCTCTCATGTACTTAGCAGGAGAGGGACACTTTTTTACTCACTCTACAAGGGCATTGTTGTCCAGATGAAGAAATTACAAGAAAAGAAATCTGCAGGCCAATATATTTCACCAGCAAGTACTCAAAAAGTCCTCAGTGAAGTGTTCACTAATCCACTCTAAGAATGTGTACAAATAGCCATGCACCTCGCCCCAGCGGTGGATCCAGGGAGGCAATGCTGTGAAGAGTCAGCAATCTGTGTACCCACAGGATCAGCAGCCCCCAAACCACCAGAGTCACGAGAAATAGTTCAAAATGCAGAGGAGACACATGGTACCATGCCACAGATCTGTGATGCAATTTCCAGCAAAACAGTACCGGAGAGAAGGCAGCTTCTTAAGGAGCATCTACAGAATCCTCCAGCAAGCAGCACACTGGAGGATAAAGGAGGCTAGGTGCTATGCTCCTGAGGTCAGGCAGAGGGAGGCTGTCCACGTCCTGTGCCCTCTTATTCCACATTAAAATGATGGCCCTAGATGGCAAGGTGCTAAAGGGTGTTAAATGGTTGGGAAAGCAGAAATAAAGCTGAGTATTCACAGTTCACATGACTGTCATGCAGGAATCCCAATGAAATCCAAAATTCTGGAACCAAAAATTGAGGAAGCAAAGCCACTATATGTTGATTACTTTTTGACATGTGAAAAATGAAAATATAATATGAAATTACAAGCACTTAAAAGCAAAGATGAAAGGAAGCACCTGCACTGGCACCAGTAAATGAACCACTGCGGTAGAGTCTGTCAAGATGAGCCCAGCACATACACGTGGAAAACTCAAGGGACACCAAGCATCTGAGCGAGTGGAGGCTGCTTCCACACTCCTGGGTCAAAACATCCTGTGTTGGAAGAAATCATTTTCTAACAACTGGAGCTACAGATTCAGTGTGATTTCACTCCATATCCAGCTGTTCCAAAGATGCTGCGTAACTGACTCAGAAGTTTAGAAATAACAGATCCCAAATTCCCATCAGAACATTGGGACCAGCCGGGGACCAGCACAGCCTGCATCACGTGCACAGAGCCACAGTGACAGAGGCAGCATAGAGAGGACAGAAGGAAAATGGATATACAGGCCCGGTCCAGAACAAGTACCAGGCGGAACCACACAGAGGATCTTGAAGGAGGGAAGCGAGGCCGTTCCGTGGGAATGCCTAACCCTCCAAATACCATGCTGGGTAGTGGGAATGTCCATCTAGACAGACCTTACACCTTCATGAAACTCACTTGTGATGGCCATACGTGCAAATGTAAGCCAGAGCTCCAAAACATCTGGAGAAACAGGGCAGCAACATCTAGTAACCTTGAGGTGGTGAGGATTCTATTTCAATACAAGCACCCGCATGATCCACAAAGGAAAAACATTAAATTGAGATTAAAAGCTTTGACATTTGCTCTAGGAAAGATGTGAGGAAAGAGATAAGGCTCAGGCAGATAAATATTTGTGAGGGATCTGGTAAAGAATTTTATCCAATATATATAAAGAACACTTACACTCAAGAATATAAACAACCCAATTGAAAATGTGCAAATAGGAACCGGCGCATCACTAAAGAAAATACAGAGACATCAACTGGACATCTGAAAGCCGCTCATCATTTTGCGTGCTGGGATTAGAAACTAAAACAACCGAGAGATGCCACTGCACTCACGTTGGAATGCCTAAAAGCCAAGACACTGATGACGCCCATCACTGGGTTTGATGCAGAGAAAGAAGCGCTCTCATGCCTGGCTCACTGGAATGCAAGATGGCTCAGCTTCTTTGGAGGACAACGGAAGTTTCCTAGGAGCTGAACATAGTCTCGCTGTATCACATCAATCTCATGTGCCCACCTATGCCAACACAAAACCTAGCCCTGAGTAGCAGCTTTATTCTCCATAACTGAACACTGGATGCAACCAACAAGTCCTTCAACAGGTGAGTGGAAGCAAAGCAGTGTGGATCTGTGTGGTGAAAGGAGGCAGCAATGTGGAGGAAGTTCCCATCAGGCAACAGGGCGACCCAGGTGAACCTCAAGTGCACCTTGCTAGTGGAAGCTCTGCTGAAGAGGAGGCATGTGGGATGGCACTAGTGGTGGAATGTTCTGGAAAAGGAAAACCCACAGCTATGGCCAGAGCCAAAAGGAAATAACAGTAAAATAAAACAACAGTCACTGTCCCAGGGATTCCTGGGACAGGGAGAGAGTTGAGCAGGGAAACACAGAGACTTTTCCTGCCATGAAACTACTCTGCATGATTAAGTTGTAGATTGCTGATACCACGGTTTTGTTAAAGTGCATGGAACTTTACACCATGAAGCATGGATTTTATTAATTTTATTTTTGTATCTCAGCATCATTGTTTTTAATTTTATTGAGGAGTTGTGTTGTACAGTCATGAATGGATATGTAGTAACAATATGATACACACCTGATCCTAATCCCAAATCACCCATCACCCACACATAGTGTCTTGACTCTTCTGTATTCCCCTCATAAAAGACATAGATGTCCAGATTAATGCAAATGCCATATAGTATATTTATATTTAATACATATTAATATAATATATTTTATATAGTTCATTTTCCGGAATTGAATGATTGCATAAGTATTTTTGGCTTCTCAGGGGAGTAAAATATAAGCTACATTGTTGATTCCCTCCCCCAGACTCCTCCCTATTCTCCCTTCATCTCCCCTCCCTCCTTCCTCTTCCCTTCCTTGTACCCTCCCCCCCACATATCTATGGATCCTCTAGAATATATGTTGCTTCAACTTTGGTGAATCTAGTACATGGGCTTGACCTTTAACCCAAGCCTGGGTTTTGCTCTAGCCTCCACAAACGAGGGAAAATATCTGATCCTTGAATCTCTGGGTTTGGCTAATTTTGCTCAGCATAATTTCTTCCACTGCCATCCATTTACCTTCAAAGGCCATTAAGTCATCATGTCGTAATTTCTAATAGCTGAGTATAACTCCATTGTGGGGCACACACACACACACACACACACACACACTACAATGAAGTTATACTCAGCTTTTGGATCCATTCATCCAGGGAGGGGCATCTGGGTTGATTCCATAATTTAGCTATTATAAATTGAGTTGCTATGAACTTTGATTATGCTGGGTTACTGTAATGTGAAGAGCACAGATCTTAATGAATGCAAATAATAAATCATTTATGAGGCTGGGGGTGTCCAAATGGAATGCAGAATGCTGCAAAACAAATTATCTGAATTACAAATTTCCTAGAACCAGCTCCCTGAAGGGGGCAAGGGGTAAAGGTGTTGGTTCAGGTAACTTGGGAAATGAGATCTGTCTGTGAGACTAAGACAAAAGAAACTGTGTAAGCACCCTACCCTGGATGCTAAGGTTGTTTCCTGGGGATGTGAGGGGTACATGTCCACTACTCTAATACCATCATAACTGTATACTAGCATTGAACAAGTAAGTGAGTGGGTGAGAGAAGGTGGGGCTGGATTCTACCTGTTGGAAAGGAAATTTGCAGATGAGCTAGGGAAACAGGCTGAAATGATCTCTTTGTAATCTTCTCCATCACAGCCTAGTTGTGCTAGGGCAGTGGGGCAGGTGGCAGCCAGGCTAAAGAAAGTACCTGGAGACAGCAGGGGAGAGATGGTTTACTAGAAAAGCTTACAGGAGAGCAGAGACTACTGCAAGAAGAGCTCAAAGGTGACAGGATCCCAGAGCAACACCCTGTTGTATATGCAGGAAAGTAGCTCACACTGCCTTGCACTCGTTCCCAATGAGTAAGTGAAGGCTGCTGCCCCTCAAGATGATATGTGTGACTGGACTTTTGGCCCAGGCTTGCTCTCACTGTCCCCTTAACTTGGTGAGGTTTGGGGGAACAGAAACGGGGAATTTGGGGACACAGTTTATTACTATGCCTCTTTGCTTTAGGGATGATACAATAATAAATTAAAGTTGGTGACATCAGGATGAATTCACTTTTGCTTAATAGAGATGCAGATGATCATTGATGGAAATGTTTTTGTACCTGCATGCCATGGTGTGTGTGTGTGTGTGTGTGTGTGTGTGTGTGTGTGTGTGCACTTACATGTACTCCTAGTCTGTCAGCTGAGACGGCACAAAAGCAATATTGTGGCCACCATGCACATGCACAGCCCATGTCTTGGTTTCTCATCTCATCCACCAATCAAAGAAACCAGGGCTTCTTAGAGAAATGTCTGATTCTACGACTGGGGCAGAAAATGTGCAAAATGAGCCTGGACCTTCTTGTAGTGCCAGAAAGAGTTGTGGTTTCAGTATCCTGTCCAAGCCTCAGGTGTTGCCAAAGCCAGGGTTCTTGGAGGTGGGGCCTCCCAGAGGCCATTAGGCCTCAGGTTCCTCCTCCAGGGCGGGGCCAGGGCTCTGACAATGCCCATCTCAGGGCAGGCTCAGCTGTGTGTTCCTGTGGGACTCAGCATTCCATCCCTCTCACTGGACAGCCACACCTGGGGGCACTGTGATGTTCCAGCTCCAGAGCTAAGGGAAACGAACTTGGGCTCTTTCTGAGTCCCCCAGTCTTGGGCTTTCTGCTACAGCAGCACAACAGTCAGGGGTGAACCAAGCACACCTCAAAATAGAACACACACACAATTAGGAAGGTGGGAAAAACTAACACTCCAGCCATCAGATCAGCTCCTGTTGGGCAAAGCTGGGGACATGGAGTCACAACTCCAGAGCATAAAACGAGTACTCATGGGTCCACACTTACGTAAATAAATTTTTGAATAAAAAATAAATGAGACGTGGGAGAAATGTCTCCCATGAAGAATACCCAGTCTCTCCCAGCTGCTGGACCTTAAGGACATGGAGCCCAGCTCTCCTCCCCGGGGCTGTGGCAGTGGTTTCCTCTCAGAGACCATAGTGTAGAAAAGGGATAGTGGGCCTCACGCCTGCCTGTGGCACTCTGGGGTACCAAGGAACACTGCAGAAGGTTAGGAGAGCTGTCTATGTTCTGTACCCAGCTCCCTGAGGCAGGAAGGCTTGGCGCAGTCAGGATAAACAGGGCAGTACAGTGGAAGTAGGAGGGAAGAGTGGGGCAAACAGGGCCTTTCCTGTGTCACAGTGTTTAGAGGGGACAGCATTTGGGAAGACATGGAGTCTAGAAAGGAAGAGTGCATTGGAGTCCAGTCAACTGGAAAGGGCTCTGGGCTCCCTGGTGCTGAGTTGGTGTCCGGTCCCTCAATCCTGCACCCCCAGAAACACCTGATGCTTGAGCTGATTCTGCCCCTGCAGGGGTGCGCTCCTTTTTCCCCTCCCTCATTCTGCACTGTCTCTCTGTGATCTTATCTCCCTGGAACCACAGCCCTGCACCCCATACCTCCATCATCTGCACCTCAACCTTCCGTGGGCACGGCCTGTGTGATCAACCATGCAGGAGTGCTTCTTGGGACACCTCTCCCCTGACTCTCTCCAGGATAGACTGCCGTGGCTCTGGACTCATTTACGCTCCCAGATCATCTCGCTGGAACTTGGACTTGGTTCTGTTGTTTCCCCCATTCCTTGGCCATTTCCCATCCTCCACCTGCAGTTGAAACAGCAACAGTGTCAGCGCTTGTGATCTGGGCAGTGCAGCCTGGCACGCCAGGGTTGGTTTCTCCGGGCCGCTGCTTCCATGTCCATTTCAGTGGCTCTGCAGAAACTTCATTCCAGTACATTGCAAGGCTGGCCTCTCCCTTTGTGATGGGCCCCAGTGCACAGAAGTGACTTGGTCTTAGTTCCCATCATCCCAAATACCACCACTCTTCTTGAAAATCCCATGGGAATGTTCTTGTATGATGTAGTAATGGGCAGAAATCCTATGGCCTCAACTTGCTAAATTTATTGGGATTTAAGATACTTGAAGCTGCTACTGCCCTGAACTTGCTGAACTGGACATTTCATTCTCCCTGGATGGTTCTCCACATCTTGAGACCATGAAGTCTACCTGCCTTTGACTTTGTTGCTCTTCAACTGTCTCCAGCAAACTTGTTGAATTCCTCTTTTTCTTTCTTTCTTTCCTTCTTTCTTTTTCTTTCTTTCTTTCTTTCTTTCTTTCTTTCTTTCTTTCTTTCTTTCTTTATTTCTCTCTCACACTTTCTTTATCTTTTTTTTCTTTTTTATCAGCACTGAGATTGAACCCAGGGTTGCTTTACCACTGAACTACACCACCAGCCTTTTGTATTTTGTATTTTGAGACAGGGTCTTCCTAAGTTGCTAAGATTGGCCTTGAACTTGTGCTCCTCCTGTCTCAGCCTCCTGAGTCACTGGAATTACAGATGCCCGTCGTAGATTTCATTGTAACACTGAGTTGGAGACATGAGAGATAGGGCTAACACTGGTTGAACTAGCTCCTAATCAAAGATTACCTTTAGGACTACAACACAGTGGTTCTGTCTGTGGGACAAGAAGGACATTCTAAGAGTGTAGACACAAATTCTGGCATCAAAGCCCTAATGGAAATCGTGGACTTATGTTCATCTTCAAGCCAAAGAACAATACCCAATAAATAATTTCCTCCTGACCTTCCTTCCTTCCTTCTCTTCTTCCCTTCATCTTTTCTTCCTTCCTTCCTTTCCTCCTCCTCCTCCTTCTTCCTCTTCCTCATCTTTTCTTCTTCCTCTTCCTCCTTCCCTCCCATCTGACCTGCCTTCCTTCCTTCCCTCCTTCCTTGCCTCCTTCTTTCCATCCTTCTTTTTCCTTCCCTCTCCTCCCACCTGCCCTCCCTCCTCCTTCCTTCCCCCTCTCTTTCCCTCCTCTCTCGTCTGTCTGTGATAACAGGTCTTTCTTCTGCAGCTTCCCTCTGCATGATGATCCCACCAGCATTCACTTATCAATCACATTCTGTGTATCAACAATGTGACATCTTCAGCAGTGGTCTCTGAAACTTCCTTCTAGATCTCGTCCATCTCCTTCATTGATAAGGGCTTAAAAATCCCAAACTTCCCTTCCAGCCATGCCATTGGTGTCCTGGGTGCAACTGAGGTCTGGTGTTTGGGGTCTTTAGTGTTTCCTCAGGCATCTGGCTTGCCCTTTCTCCTGTCCTGCCTGAGCCACACATTGGATTCCTCTGTGGCACAGCCCAGGTGGTGCACTGGGACTTTCATATGCTGACCAGCAGCTCTGATTAGCAGTTCTCTTTTGATCCATGATTGAATGGGGAAATGAACTTAAGTTAATAGGCTGTAATAAATTAAGGATACGAACAATCTTTTGTATTGACAAAATGGAGCACAGATGTGTTAGTGCTTGCTTCTTGACATCCAAGGCCCAGAAGCATCAGGGACTGGAAGCTTCTCATCTTGCGAATGGCAGTTTCTAATGTAGAGACAAAGAAATAAAACACCTGCTCTTATCTGAAGTCAAATACCAGTGAGCATCAAGTCCAAACAACTAAAAAATGAAAGTTTTAAAAAAGTGTGTGTGGAATCACTTTAGCAGCCAGTTCCCTGAATCAATCACTTTTGAGGACAGAACTTCTGAGTCCTTTGTCTCAGTGACCAGTAACAGGTGTGCAGCCAGACGACTCTTGCAGAATTAAAAAGCTGGTGACAGGACACTGAGCAGCATGCTCACGATCTGATGGAGACAGTCGCGTGGGTAGAGCAGGACAGAAGCGAGGAAGGGAAGAGCTTGCCCGGCTTGCTGGTGCCCTGGATGCCTGAGAAGGAGCCAGGAACTGGGGAGAACTGAAGAGCTAGAGGCAGAGAGAATAAGGAACTCCTGGGGACCCCACGGATGGCAGAGGGTCATGAGGGAATGGAAAGATGCAGCGGGGATGGAATCCCAGAGCCCAAGAAGGTCTGCACTCCAGGCACATAGTCACGAAAACACCTCTGTGTTTTCTGGGGTGCACCTGAAAGTTTGGCAACAAACTGAAGAGTAAGTGGGATTCAGTAATGACTCTTGATTCTGGCCCTGACTCCTGGCTGGAGGAGGCATTGCATTGTCCCATTATACCACGGTGCACAGGTGGCTCATGCTGTGCCTCTAGCCTGCGCAGGTGGCCCTTCAACGTCCTCTGTGTCACACTCTTGGTTCTAGTAACTCACCCAAGTCCACGTTAACAAGAAAGGCTATCTGCAATTGATAAGGTGGTAATCACAGGCTGTTAACACCTGTCACCTAGTCACCCACCAGCATGAGAGGAGGACACCAAAGCCATAGAGAGAAAGAGCAGCTCAGCCAGTGGTGTCCCCCGGCACAATCGGACCTGGGTTCAGGTTGAGGCCTGCCTTTCTCTGCATCCTCTGTTCTTTCTATTGCATCTGCTGAAAGCTCTCAAAACCCCCTGAGATTCCTCCTCTCAGGCCGTTACCATGGCACATGGTTCCCCAATCAGGCTAAGTGGGATCAGACCCTAAGGTCAGTGCCACAAGTCATTTCCACCTCGTGGCTTTCCCATAATCACACTTCTCAGAAGTCCTTATTTGTAGTTTATTGTCTATTTGTTTGAACTTTAAAAACGATGACAAACTACCTAATGCAATCTCTCAATTACTTATGGCCCCACATTCCCTGTTAATGCTGTGAGCTTCCCTATCTATCATTTGTGATATGCCATTGAGAATGTCAGGGGGCACCGGAGGTCGCGAGGGGATTTGGGAATCTCTTCTTGCCGTACGTTTGGCCTTAACCTGCTGTCACGGCTTCGCGATTGTTATATTTTCCATAAAACTGGTGTCAGTGTAGAGCACTGTGGTGAATCTCACAGCGGCTAATACAATTACCCCACGTGGAGACAGCGCAGCCTCGGCCGCCTCGCTGAGAGTGTGGTCCTCGCAAGCGAGCAGCTGGCGGGACTTTCCAGATCCCAGCTCCATGAGGGAGTCTGGAGGTAGCACGTGCTGGAGGCGAGAATTAATTGAGTATTCTTCATTAACAGCTTGTTTGATCAGGGATTTATAAGTTAACAGCTGCGAGAAAGTGAGAATTGAATTCAGAGCAGCCCCTGAAACAAGCCGCACTCCCTGGGAGCCATAGGAGATCCGGAGCAGGCGATGCCCCTCTCTTTCGTGAATGGCATATTAGTCCTACTGAGTGCTTCAGATCTGACCACCTGCTGGATATCTGATTTCTGTCTTAAATTTACCAACTATATTTCCTTTCCCTATGTCAGACACTTGAATTTTGCCCAGTTTTTATCTCAAGCTCAGATGTAACTGGACACCCTGAACTTTCATCTGCTGCATCTGGCAAGCTGGCTCCCCAGGTCCTGTCCCCAGGTCCTGCCTGTTTAATGGCACTTGTTCCTCTAGGGAGACCAGGAGCAGGCCCTGGGGGGCCAGGAACCCGTAGGCACAGACCTCCTCTGTCCCCGTAGCAATTTCATGACTCCTGCTTTTCCGGCCTTGCTCTTAGGACCTTCCACGTGACTCCCACCTTATAACCACCCCACCCCATGGCTTCCCTATGTCTTCTGTACTCAGTGCTCACCTTGGATGGTCTCTGTGACTTCACCACCAATTTTCCGTCCCAGGGCTGGAGCGGTGGCTCAGTGGTGTCAGCGCTTGCTTGGCAAGCATGAGGACCCGGGTTCAAAACCCAGCACCACATACACAACTAAGTGTTGGAGCAACTAAGGCCATGTGAAAAACTAAATAAAGTTGTTTCTCTCTTTAAAATAGAAAAAAAATTATCCGTCCCAGGCTCCCCATCTCAGTCTTCAATACCGGGTTTGATTGGAATGACTTTATTTTTTTTTTAATTCCTCTAGCTAAGTACCATAGATGTCTGCCCATCTCTTCTCAAAAACACATGTATGTCCCCAGGACACCAAGTTTAGACCCACCACCCTGGTTCTCATTTGTATTTTCAAGCTGTCTGGGATTCAAGTTCTCCGATTATTACACTATTTGAGCTCACTATGATTTTTTCCTCATTGACTCTGTTTTTTTTAATTGAGACATAATATTTGTGCAACTTTATGGAGTACCTGTATACAACATGTAATGATCAAATCAGGATGATAAATGTGTCCATCCCTTTGAACATTTTGTGTGTTCAGAATGTCATCTCCTCTTTTCCAGGCACTTTGAAATAGATCCTAGGTTGTTTTATCTATTGGTTACCCTACTATGCCATAGAAGAAAAAGAACTTTCCCCCCATTCTAAGAGGCTCTAGTGCTCCTTATTAAACTTCTTTCTGTTCCCCTCCTCTGCCCTTCCCCATCTCTAGGGACCACTACTCCATACTTCTATAAATTTGTCTTAATTTCCACAACTGGGTGAGAGTGCAGCCTACTATCATTAACCGCTCCTTGCAGTATCTAGAGCTCTAAAAGATTCCAGAAAATATGGTATTTATTCCAGTTATTATATTTTCCTTTTGTTGGTGTTTTGAACTAGTAACTGAGCTTTCAGAAACTGCTGCTGACCTGCACATGACTCTGGAGCTATTTGAGATGAGTACCCCTAAAAGGTCCACTCTACACATGAGGAACTGGTGAAGCCCTTGTCCTAAGCCACGTAACAGGTGGTAGAACTGAGGAAGCTGAACGCAGGACAGGCAGAACACCTGGCAGGTATCCAGCACTCAGGGAAGCAATTCCGGTTCAAAGGTGAAGATTCCCAGCAGGAGCCTTGAGCGCTCATGCTCAGAATGCATTATTGGGTGTGTTTTACTTATTTGCTTGAGGTAAATTCTAAGACTCAGTCCTTTTATGCAGTCATCGTAGCCTGCAGTAAAATTCTTGGCTGTCACAAGCATGGGGGGATTTGGAGAACAGGGTTTACAGAGCGTTCTGCTCGGGGCCAGCATCAGTACAGCAGAGCAGAGTGGCTGCCCTGCACACCGCAGCCACGCTGGCCCTATGTGATCTGCCTAATGCATGGTTTGTGCTTATGAGAATAAATTTACGTCTCTCTTGATTTTAGGCATAAATGCCCATCTATTATTGTTAGACTTTTCAATTCTTCAAGCTTATTTACATGGAATTTGCTTAGCTACCCATTCATGCGTGGAGTTGTTTATTAGTCTTAGTAGTCAATAAGTCAATCAGGTGGGTGGGTGGAGCAGCTGCCATGCCAGGCTCTGCCGTGAGCTGAACACGGGTGATGACAGTGCCCTGCAGCCTGGACCTGGGCAGGAGCTCGCTTGAGAGAGAAGAAAGATGAAAACCAAGCACGGGAATGTACACATGGGGTGTGTGGGTGGGTGTGTGTGCACGCGCGCGCATGCACGCTTAAGTATCCTGAAGAGAAAATTCAAGGTAAAAGTCACAGCCTTAGTTTCCTGTCCTGTGGTCTTGAAAAAAATTAGAAGGCACCCATTTTATCAGAAAAGACGAAGTCAAATTTATGTAATACGATGATGCTCAGATCTGACTCAGCCAGCAGCGGCTCAGGCTCACTCTCATTAGAGGAACCAGAGGAGGAGCTCCTGCTTTGGACAGGAGCTCGGCCACCTTTCACCTGGTGTATGATTTTCCTGTTCAGATCTCAGGCACAAAGACTATATGAACCTGAAGAGGGAACAGACACCTCTGTTCATTTAAAGTTAACAAAGGATTGCTACCAAACTTGAAAACAAACATGTTTTAGAAATTAGCAAATTAGATAATTGTAAAATGTTTAATGTCTGGGTTGTGCTAAATTGAGGAATATCTGCACAAACTCATCAAACAGTATATTTCTTTCTTTTATTTTAAAGTAAATATTAATATAAATAAACAACCCTGGTGCTTGATCATTTCTTCTTTCCATTTGTTCTGGGAATGCCAGTAAGTTTTTTAATCATTAGCATTAATAATTATAGTAATATTTTAATATACCAATATGTAGCTTAATAGACTCAATAAATTGAAGCTCCATAAAATGCATAGATTTCCTTTATTGCTCATAAACTGTTGATGAAAAAATTTGAGATCCAACAGGGTGATTGGAACACACATAGGAGTGGTGACATCTGAATCGCTTAGCTGACTTTTTGCATGATTTCAGTACAGTATCCTGTGTGGATCATGCAGAAAACCAAGTCAAGAGAAGCAAATTGGTGGGAAGCGGAAGGACTGGACAGCCAGGATCTCCTGCAGTGCCTTCCCAGGAACTGCAGCCAGGGGAAGAGAGGGAGCCCAAAGGAGAGGATGCAAAACATGGACATGAATTTCGTGTCAAAGGAGGGTACGGATAGGGTCTCTTTGTGCTACAGCAGAGCAGTGTGCACTTGGGAACTCTGTGGGCGGAGCTTAATCTCCACCTCCAGGAGAAGCCAATGGGGGGGATGGATACCTAACCAGGCCCCTCACATCAGACCTGGGTGAACGCGAGTGCAGAGCCTCTCGGAGAGCGGACCCTCAAGCAAGGGCTGGACGGTGAGGGGGGTGTGAAGAAAAGGGCCAGCATTCAGAACAGCAGGTGACATTTGCACTTTCTTGGCCACATGATTCATCTTACTGGTTCAGGTCTGGGCACACTGAACACTGAGTTCAATTCTCTGCTTAAACGCAGACAACAGAATTAAAATTCTATTCAATACCCAGGTCTACATGTATTTAACTCCCACAGGTGGGGAGTTGGTCTGGCTTACTCAGACCTCAGCGGCTGCAGAGCGTTACAAAGCGTGGGGGCTGAAGCACTGTCTGCTGCTGCCGAGGATGTTGGGCATTGCCCTGCCCATCTGCAATGAGAACACTGTGACTTGAAGTTCCCCCCAATGGATGCTTAAAAATAAAATCTTCCTGAGCATTTCTGAAAGATTCTACACTACGTTGAGAAACAGAAGCCCTGAGAGGCCCAGCTCGTTTACAGGTTTTCCCATTGCACACGCCTAGCACCTTGGTCCGTGAGTGCATAGGTGTGCACATGAACCCAGCCAGTGTACCTGCAGGTCTGGACGTGGTCTAAATTGGTTACCATAGCTATGGAGCATGGGGTGGAAACTCAGGCTTCCCTAGGGACACCACCAGGCCCCACCTTCTTGATAGCTCTCTGTGTCCCCACCTCTAGGTCACCCCTCATCCTTCCCCCTACCTCTCCTAAGTGGCAAATTCCTTATTTTTCATCTCATTCTTGAATTCTCCCTTCACTTTACTCCTATTTCTCATTTTTCCATTGCAGAGACTTCAGAGTCCACATTTCCGGATTACTTTGACTTCTTAGGAGGATTCCAGGACCTGTGAGGACATGCATGCCTTGCTTCTGCTTTTCCACCTATAGACTCCTCTTCTACCAGCACTGGGCACTTGTAGGTCACTTCAACACCAACAGTCCAGGTTCCACTGGGACAGCCCTCGTATGCTCCTGCTGTGACTTATCGGACCTCTGTGACATGAGTACAGTCACCACCTATGACATGTTCCCACCAGAACGGAGTGCCAGCTGTCCTGCCTTCCAGGAATCCATGTCCCCTGTGCACTTGCCCTGTGGATGCCAGATGCCCACAAAACCACTTGGGTCCTGCTCTCTCCTGGAAGGCTTCAGTCAAGAGCCCAGGGTCTGAGGCTGGTGTGCAGGTGTTAGCTTGTCAAAGCCACATGGGGTGTTCTGGAGAAGTTTTCAAAAATGGTTAAGCATTTCTAATTATTTGAGTCTATTTGTTGTTACCAAAAATTTTGACTTCCCGACCTTAAAAAGATGAGAATGGAGATTTCTGTCATTCGATTTCAAGGATAATGTTGACATTATATGTTCATAACTGAAAGTGATTAAATGAATTTTGTACTGACATTGATTAATTTTGGCTTTAAGTATTTCCTTGCCTGGGGGCTGGAGCGGTGGCTCGGCAGTTCCAGCGCTTGCCTTGCTTGTGCAAGTACACGGGTTCAAACCCCAGCACCCACGTACACAACTAAGTGTCAGAGCAACGAAAGCCACGTGAAAATCTCAATAAAAATTGATTCTCTCTGTCTCTCTCTCTCTCTCACTGTCCTTCTCGCTATTAAAAAAAAAAAGTATTTCCTTGCCTGAACCCTGCTAGGTTTAGTAGATCTCCCATTCACTATTGTACAAAGCACAACTAAATCTTTCTATCTTGTCTTTGTACTTTTACTGAAATGCAAATAAAGTCTACTGTTAAAGAGAATGCATACACATTTTCAAAGAAAGACTAATATTTTACCCATAAAACTTCACCAATTGTAGACATACTATAAAATTTGTTTTTTCAAGTTCAAATTTGAAACAAAATTTGAATGGTGCTTTGCCTCGCCAGTGTTGCTCCCCCGTTGAGGGCCAGTGCCTCCGTTTGCGCTGATGATTTAGCAGGGGTCTAGCGTTCCTCCATCGGCGGCAGCAGTTTTCCACCTTCCTAATTCAGCATAGCTGCTTGGCCAGTTCTTCTGTCTGTAGCAAATTTTCCTTGTTCCATTGTAGTTGTTATTCATTTTTCTTCAGTGTTAAAAATGTACAACGATAATATCCACTATGCGTTTTGTAGAGTATCCATGACATTTGTTTATTTTGTCACAGAGAACAGAGACCAGTGTCTTGGAGTTGGAAGGTGAGACTCACACCCCGTCCCGTGTAGCCCCAGCACACGGCCTGCCCTGCCACGTGCCTTTGACTCCAGGGACAGGCACTGCTGTTCTCTTTCTGTATAAAACGATGCATTCAGGACCTAACTCATTAAAACGAATCCATCCACTCACAAAGCAGCTGTTGAATCCTTATGAAAAAGGTCAAAAGTTCTGTGAAGTTACTGATAAAATTTGTGCCTAAACATACTTAGTATAAAAGATTCTGCCAAGAGAATGCTTAAATTAAATCTTTGAAAACAGAAAATCCACAATCTGTCCAAAAAATGAGCCCTTTCCACATGCCAGTCACTCCAAGCATACAATTTACTTGGGGGGAATTTTGTTAGAAAGTAAAAATAGGCTGACTAAAAGATGAATTGGTGCTGATTGCTCAGAGGTTGCTCAAAACAAAACAGATCAGCATTGGTTTAGGTTGACGCTGTGTGTTTTGGGTCCGGGCTTGCATCTTATCTGTTGTGTCAAGAAGTTTGACCTTTTCCTAAACCACACTGGCTCAAATATCATGTTTTCTTGACCTCCTTGAGCATGACCCTTCACCCGAGTCTTTCTGGATTCTGTTCCACTGTGCCCAGCGAATTTCCCTTCTCCCTCGGGAAATGGGTGGGTGCCAGCAGTTTGCTGGTCCATGGTTAACCACCAGCTATCCAAAGAGGAAGAGTCATAATTTGTGGTGTTTGCCATTTTCTGTTGTGTCCATATTCCTGCCCTTGCTTCAGCCACCAATTTGATGGAAGCTGTGCTTGAGAAACTTGGTCCCCCACCTCAAGAGGTGGGGAGCCCCTCCAGCCACTCCTAGGGTTGCAGACTCTCCTACCATACGGGAGCGCAGAGATGAGAAGCTTAGACGGAAGATGAGAGTGTCCCCCGGTGTCTGGAGGAGGTGGGAAGAGAGGAGACATGTCTTGGGAGATAAATTATTTCTGGATTATCTTGAGTATTCTGGGGTAAATTCACAGTGGGATTGGTAATACACATGCAAAAGAACAGAGGGCTCTCTGAGCAGGTAAACTTGTATTGAAGCTAGAAGTACATTTCTGAGTTATTTTCAAACGCATCTTAAGAATTTCATACAGCTCTTCTTCAGCAGGGAGAAGTCTTGGTTTGACCCCAAGCTGAGCCCAGTTCCTCTGGGGAGAATCCTGAGAACTCCTGTTTCATCGAGTGCCCCTGTGGTTCAGGCAAGGCTGGGACAAGGAAGCCGAAGGCATGTGTTTAAGGGTCACTGTCTAACGGACGGACAGTAAGCAGGGTGGCGGTTCCAGCTCCTGCTGCGTTCTGTTGCTCAGTCTCCACTCAGGTGTGCTGCCACTTTCTTCCAGATTTAGTCTGACTGCTTACCTGCAGATTTAAAGCATGTCCAGGTGCCTCTGGTTTGCAGCCCAGGCTGCAGTAATCCTGAGGAGGGGAAGGAGAGGAATTGAGGGGTAAGTGGGACAGTCACCTGGAACCTGTGGCTCATGTGCTGGCAAGTTCACCTTTCTCCAGCAACCTTGCCCTCCTGTAGACAGGGCTGTCTGCCCACTTCCAGTCCCCAGCACTTACCCAGCAGGGGGCATGTGACAACTTTCCACAAATGGTGAGTGGGTGAAAGTCCTCACTGGCATCCCTCCTCAACAGCATGGCGGCCATGAGTTGATTAGTTCTGAGTAACACATTTGCAGGGACATCTGAGGACAATGGCCTAAGTCACAGCAACACCCCCTCTGCCGTCTAGGCCGGTGGGGACACATTTTTAGTTAAGCCTTTCCTTCGCATGCTTAGTTTCATGTTTTAAGTGTGCGTTAAATATCAACTTTCCAGCTAGGCAGGGCAGGGCAAGACTTCAGAATAATTGTTTTAGAAAGAGGTAGAACACACTATTTATATGATTAAAAGTAGGAAAGACAAAATGCAAAAGCTTCTTAAATATTAAAAATACAGCACTTTCTTTTTAGGCACAAAATCATTGAGTAATTGTAGAAATTCATCTGTCCTGAAATGAGACTTTCGTTCTCAACACGCTCTGGTCTGGAGTGGGCTCAGCAGTGTTCGCCCTGCGCGCCTCCTGGGCTCCATCTGGTAGGTCACAAGCCTCGCTCTTCACTCATAGCCACTTAGGGAAGAACCAGAGCCCTTTGCTCTTCGTTGCCTTCTCTGTGTGCCCACCTCTTCATATCTTGTTCTCTTGAATTTCTCAGTGACAATGAAGACTTAATCCAACGAGAGAAAATGGCTGCCTGGACTACATACCTGTGGCTGTCCACCTGCAGCACTTGTCCCTCTAGGTGAAGTCATCTTGGTTGACACCATTTGGAGTTGGGGGCTGAGAAGCTGTCACCAGCATCAAGTAGGAAGGCCAAAGACAAGGAAAATCCTGCAGGGACACACAGGGCAGCTTAAAGCAGGTGTCCATCCACCCAGAGGCCAGTGGGGCTCAGGACGGAGGAAAGCCAGCCGCACCTCTCTTCTTGCTTATCACCGTACATCCAAGGTGAGTTCGCGTGGAGGTTATCTAGGTAAGTGTTGTTGTCCTAATGTCTTTCTGCTCGAGTCTAATCAATTCCTAGAGGACAGAGGCAATATACTCCATCCTGGTACATCCAGATAATCCTTAGACATAGAACCGCAATGATTTCTGAAAAAAAAAATCAGAGAATCCAGCACTTTGTCCTGAGCACCTCCCCCACTGGGCCTACCAAGACTTACAAAATAATTTCTTTTGCATGACACCTTGGAGACCCCTGCAAAAGTGGAACTGATATTTAGAGATAGAACCTGGGTAACTCAAGTTGTCCTATTGTCTAATACTTTCCTCTAATGGATAAGGCTTCCCAGTGTTATAAATGAAATCAAACACGTGGTCAGATACTGGTGAGCAAGGCAGAAAATTTACTTCCACTGAAAGGCGAAAATAAAAATGCACTTGCCAGAGTAGGGAAATTGGGGGTTTTAACTCCAACCTGACCAATGCTGCCCTTCGCTCTGATTGCAGGAGCTCATGTGCACAATCTACGCGGTTGGCTAAGGTCAGGTGGAGGCAGGTACAGGGAGGTATTAGGTGGCATCTGGGAGAGAGTGGGGGTCTTGGGAAAGAATTGGGCATACACTGGGGAGGGAGTGACTATCTTGAAGGGGAGATAGTGACTATCTAAAAGTGGAGGTAGTCTATCCTGCATCAGTCTTCAACTTTGACAGAAAGGGCAAAGGAGAAGTGTTTAGGAATATCCAGGTACTTGACAGAAAATGAGGGGAACAGGAAAAGATGGCCTGTCATTCAGTGTGTGCTCTGTTCACGCTGGGCCAGCCAGGGCCTCCTGGAAGCTGGACAGTTCCAGTGCTGCACAGACAGACCTGACAGGCAGCCGTGTGGACTTCTGGAATCTTCTGGCACAGCAGGTTGGAAATCTGCCAGCTCTTCATCCTGGGAAGCTGTGTTTCTGTGAAGCAGATGATGCAGCCCTGCAGTGAGGGGGAGCAGCCCACTGCACACCAACCGTGCCCCGACACAGTGCCTGTGCAGTGCAGAGGACAGAGCTGACGCCGCGTGGGGATGGCCAGTGGACTCAGCTCTCCCATCCCCAGCTGTGCATGCAGCTACCTGCTTCTCCACTGCCAGGACTCCAGTTCCTGCCGTGGGGTCACCTGACCCTGCCAGGATGCAAGGAGGAAGCTGCAGATGGTGGAGTCTTGGACCCCAGCTGTCTACATGCTTCTCCTTGGGAGTGTGGGGCCTGCAGGAAGGGTACACCCACAGGCAGCTGTCCTGCCACCGACTGTGGCCTCTTGGACACTTTTGGGGCCCAGTCAGAGTCCCGACCCTCCTCCCCTCCCGGTGAGAACACTCCCTGCGTGCCACCCACCTGAGCCCAGAAAGCCACTGCTCCCTCCACCATTGCTACTTCATGCCAGCGCACCCTGGGGAGGGTGTCTTCCGACTGGCTGGGCTCTGAGGAGCAGCAAAGGACAGTTTCCTCCCCTGCTCCTCAGGGCACAGCTGGCTCCATACCAAGGGACTTATTATCAGTTTTTCTGATTGCCAATCTTGGTGGATTCTGCCAGGAGCAGGTAGGTAGAGGCCGAGGATACCATTAAGCACCCCTGAATGCATAGATCACCCCTACCATAGAGAATCTTCCAGCACAAGGTCAGCTGTGCTGTTATCTGGAGAACTGGTATGGGAGGATGGGACTTAGGCCTAGGTGGTTACAGGGGAGCTGTGCCGTCTGCCTGAGGCCACTGGAGCACACTTACCCTGACACCTTTGGCTGACTGTGGGGGTGGGGAGAGCAAACCAAATCAGTTGGAGGCCAACAGACTGCTTTCCTGGAGGGGGCACTGCTGGGGGAGGCTGCATCTGCCTCTCCCTTCCTCTGAGCCTGAGCTGCTGGGAAGCTCAGCCTCCTGGGAGCAGCAGGGCCCAGAAGCAGCCTCCTTGGCACCAGCAGCCAGCAGAGACAGGTCCCTGGAGTCAGCAGAGGGCTGTGACCTGCAGCAGGTTGGCCCTGAAATCCTAGGCTCACACGGGCCCCTCCTAGGTACCAAGGGTTGGCTTGAGCAAAGTGAAAAAAAATAAATGAGCAACAATCAGTCCCTGCCCAGCTGTGTAAGTGTCCTGGGCCTCTTCAGGGCCACCTCCCTGGGCAGGAGGCACTGCCATGCTGAACTCCGGGACAGGAGCTGGCAGAGGGGGTCCAGGCGTCATATGACTGTTGGCCTCACATGCCCCTCCGTGGGTGACACTTCCGTGAAAGAACTCGGAGGGGACACCCCCTTTTAGGGGTGACAGTGTTAGGAGTATCAAGAGCCAGCGCTTACCACACGCTAGGAAAGCGTCTGAGAGCACATGCAGCAGTTCCCCAGGCCCCAGAGGTCAGCACCCAGTGCCCCAGCGGTTCCCGAGTGTGGCCAGCCCTCAACACACACTGGCCTTGTGGGGACATGGGTGACCAGTCCCGGGCGGTCGTGGAGCGGTCAGTGAGCATAGCAACTGGGGGAAAGCACAGCTGGTTCAGAATGCAGGGCACCTTGGAAAGTCCATCTGAGAAGCTCTGTCCCAGGGTAAATCTGTCCAGGTCTTCCTTCCTGAGTTCATCCTCGGCCTGCTCAGAACGCTGCTTTGCAGTACTTGCTTGCAACCAGTGAAGAGGAAGCTCGGGAATTTCTAGATGCACACCCTGTTTCTGCCCAGCGGCCCGAGTGGGAACTCTGCGCCTCTTCCGTGCTGACTCTGCTGAGGCAAACACACTTGGTAATTAGCTCAATGAGAAAAACTCGAGTTATCTCAAGGAGGTGGAAGACTGTCTTAGAAAGAAGGCAAGTACTTCCCCTCCGCCTGCTTTGAAATGCTGCCAGCTGAACTGATAACACAGAGAAAGCAAACTCCCAAAGTCCATCCAGGCCACCTGGGGCTGCTCCTTGTCAACCAGGAAGAGCTAACTCCCAGCACAGGGCCAGGGCACCTTGGGCCACCAAGAAGATGTCCAGGGCAGCGATTTCAGAAATCAGAACCAGGCCTGGGAACATTGCGAAAGGCTCGTTCATCAGGAAGGAATAGAACTTAAGGCCAGAATTTAGAAATTCGGTTTATATACTGTGCGTGAGTTGCTCTCTCATTTTTGCCGCACATTCATCCACTATGGACAGTGAGCTGCTGAACAACAGAAATCCGATGCGTGACACTCACAGAGTAAAACACAGGAGCAACGCTATTGCAGTTAGAAGTAGCCGGCGCCTTGGTGCAGCATTCTCCCTGGTAGATCAGCCACATGGGGAGGATTTTGACTGAAAACAAGAGCAATTCCCAAGAGAGAGGATGACACAGCAGGCCAGGCTTTCAGCCATGGGGTGAGGCTCTGAATCCAGGGCCCTTGCTTATCTCTACCTATTACCTTTCTAGGTTTGAGAGATTTCTTTGATTTTCTAATAGTAACATTCAGTATAGTAGCAGGATATCTTTGGTTAAGGAAACTTAGGACCCAGAAGAAGATATAGATGATGTGTTTGGATTAGCTGGAAAAGAAATTCACAGACTCCTAATTTTGCTGATTGATGAAGTAGTTGGATAATTCATCACACATTCTCATGCAAAACATGTCCTGAACTTTAGCATTAAAATAGTAATACTGAAGCCAAGCCCTTGTGCTGGAGCAGCGCAACAGCTGCCCAGGGTGGGCGTGGGGGTACAGAGCAGGAGGTGACCATGCAGAACCTGCCATGCCAGGGTGGACCAGAGCAGAGTGAGACTGGACCAAATGCAGCCAGGGCACTGATGTGTAGCGGCAAGGCAGCCCAGCCCAGGCCCAAGGCAAGGCCCGCTCCACAAGCACTGCAGCCCAGAACCCTTGATCCCCTGGCCTCAGTCCCCTGAGGAGCTGGGATTGCACCAAGAGTTGAGAAGATAGAAGGAGGGCAGACCTGAATGGAAGTTCAGGCTCAAGGTATGATCAATAGCATTGGTACTTTTCCAAACCCTGGTTAGCATGAATTTGGACCATAGCACTGACCCAAGTGCTGGATAAACCACTAGATTAGCACACTCAAGTGGCAGCCCCTATAGGGGTCCCTCTTGCCGCTGTGAGAGTTCTGTTTCTCTCTTCACAGTTGAACAAACCCTCCTCCTTTCACTCTTCCTTCTGTCGTCCTGTGAACTTCATTGGGACTTACGAGACCAGATCTAGAAAGGAATTAGTAGTGGGCTGCAGAGATCTGTCACAGCACTCGAGGGCATAACCAGGCCTTGTTGGCTGCAATCCTCAGAGCCAGTGGGTACGCAGCAGGAGACTCGGGGGGCAGCTCGCCACCTGTGTTCCGCACTCTGCTCTTCATGCCTGCTGGCTTGGTCCCAGGAAGCTGCCAACCCAACTCTTTGTATAAGAATGCACATGCTCCAGTGTTTCTGATTACTTAGTGTCCTTTGGATGTCCTCTCAGTGACGGACACATCTGTAGGTCAAAATTGTGGTGGGGTAGAGAAGCCTGTGCTGCCCAGCACTTCCTCAGCTCGGGGAAGATGCCACATTGTGGTGAGCAGTCCTCTACCGTGCCTCAGAGGATGCGGATCTGGCAGAGCCCTGGTCATGCCACACCCTGGGAGCTAAACCAGAGGTCCAGTGAGACTGGGTGAGATGACCAGCAAGGAACTGCAGCGGTCAGCTGGGGTCCCAGAGTTGCACTTGCCACCAGGTAGACCAGGCTTAAGTCAGTTCTCCTCCCCGGGAGCCCTTGTGTGGACAGCTCTCACGTCGCAGTACTGGGCCAGCACAGTGAGGTGTCCTGTGGAGCTGCCCAGCGGCCACCGCTGTTGGAGTAAACCAGCACGTGTTCCAAAGCACGTTCTCACACGTCACACTGCCTTTCAATAAAATTAAGCCTTGACAGGCAAGAACCAAAGAAGTCCAAAGATTGGTGCCGTCCCCTCCCTAGCACTGCCCCGTTGGATTGTGTTTCCAAACCAGTACTTCCCAAGATGGTGAGAAGTCACCTTGTGATCTCATCTCTGGAGAAATAGTCTGTCCTTCCCAGCTGGCCTGCAGCAGACAGCCCTGGTGGCTGCAGAGGGGAATCCTGCCTCTCTGCCTCTTGTCTCTTTCCCAAAAGTGCCCTGGAACTGTAGATCATCACAGTTGAAAGAAGTTTAAAATTGCTCAGTCTAGACTTCTCACCTTGTTGATAAACCAAGCAAAATCCAGGAAAAACCCGTCATTTCAGAAATGATCTCATGACTGTTCTATGCAGGAATGGGATAAGACTCCAAGCGTCTGGCTGAGAGCTGTTCAGCGTAGCAGTGTCTTCAGGGAAGCCTGCCTGGCCCCGCGGGCTGCCTGTCCATCAGAGGCTGCCTGCTCGAAGGGGCAGCCATTTGGTACTGTGGAAACGGGGCTTGCTTTGTGTTGATTACTAACTTTCCTCTCTTAAGCTGGCCCCTGCTGTTAAGAGAGCACTTAAAGTTGAGAACAATTATCTACAACTAGGAATCTATAAAAATAAAACCAAATAATATGTCCTGCCTGCCCCTCAATAAAGAATGTTTCTTGGAATTGCGAAAGTGATTTCTTTAAATTACTAGAACTCCTTAATTATGGTTTTTATAAGAAAATTACAAGGTTAAAAAAGAAGATAGATAAAGCATATATACATTACATATGTGTATATACATATGCAAATTAGAACATGCTCAGAAAGATGGCTGATTGATTTATATCTAAGGAAAGGCTGTTACAATAAAGTAATAGAAGATACATAAAAGAAAAGATTAATAATGTATATTAACACAAAATCAATTTGATTAGATAAAACACAAATAAATACAGACTGCATTTAGATAATAATTTCAAGTATTCACAAAGGAAAACAACTGAATTCATAGGAGTGCACAAGAAGAGGCTCAGGTCTCAGTACACGCACCTTCCTGAGCATGCGTGCTGGAGGCCCGTCTGCACCTGTGTGCAGGTAGGAACATGCCAGGGTGTGCTTTCCAGAGGACTCTGCAGCTCAGAGCGGCTGATTCACCCAAACTACGGCAAAGCAGGAGTTATTTTCCACAGCCCCAGATTCCACCCACAGTTGCAGTCACCGATCCTGTGGTTCCAGACCAAGAGGAAGCATCAGGCACAATGGCATAGAAAGCATGGAAGAAAAGGAGAAGAAGGCAGCCACTGCCACAGCTCATGACCTGCAGCGAGACTGGGAGTGCAGCTAATCTCAGTGCCTCATGCTCTGGGCTCCGCGAAGAGAAGCTAAGCCCCGATCAGCCCAGGCTCCATCAGTAGCTCCTCCCACACTGAAAACCAACTGGAGTGGACAGGCCCACTGGCCTCGGCTCCAGAGGGTGGCAAGTCACAGTCCCGTGCGGTCAGAAGCTCAACGCAGGACAAGAAGGGCATTTAAAAGTACGGAGTGTGTTCACTAAACCAAGGGGACTATTACACCACTTCTAAATAATAAATAATAGAACAGTGTGAATATTGGAATTTCAAAAATGTTACCAATTTTTAAATTCAATATTTTAAAGAAAATAAGGAAAGTTTCTCTCTCTCTCTCTTTTAGGGTAAGAAGCCATGTTCATAAATCCAAATTAAATGATCATCTGAATATTTAACTTTGATGAGTTATGCAAAGAGTTTACAATTAAGGGCAAACCCAGTCATTTCTGGATTATAGGAAAAAATATACCTGAGTTTTATGAGACAACAGGTCATCTTCCTTCAGCTGTCAGAAGAACAGTTCACACACACATGCAGGCAGGCATGATAGTTGCCAGGGACAGGCTTACACATCGGGGACATGAGGACTGTCAGGTGACATGCATAAAGCATCAAATAAATTGCTTTCTAATTTTGCCACAGATTGGAGGCAATTGAAAAGTTTGTTTTTATAAATAATTCATACTCACTGTAGAAATTTAAATAACAAAATCAACTTATTTTCTCTACCTGTATATGAACATTTTAGTGAAAACTGGGATCACAGTGATTTCTCAGTTCATTTCTATTCTGTACTTCTCTGTAGGTAGATGCTCCATGCTCCACGCCCACCTCAGCACCTGTCCCCCTGACCTCCAGCACCATCTTCTTCACCCAAGAGGATGGTCAGAGCCTGCCTCAGCCCGAGTGGTCTGCTTTCTATAAAGAAGAAAGCAACACTGGTAATATCTCTATTAACACAGAGTAGAGCAGGACACGTAGACTTTTGCTACATAAATCATTAAAATCAAGCTTTTGTAAGAATATCTCAAGCAATGAGTGTCCACCCTCTGTTCTCACCTTTTTACACAAAGTCTTCCATCGCCTATCCTTGACAGTTTACCTCTGATCCTTAATCTGTCCCCTCATCCATGTGATTAGCTTAATAAACATGATTCCCAAAATTTTTATGTATAGATTAGCTAACAACCACGCACTAGAGCTAGCTAAGTATGCAGCGCTCGATTACAAATCTTTAACTATGGTAAGGACAGCGTTTTGTCTGCTTTGCTTCATAAATAATAACTGGTGATACCAATAATTGCTCTTGGTAATGGTTTCAATTAGATAAAATGCACACTGACTACTCCTGTCCTGCTTAAATCCACCTTAAATCCAGAGCTCTGTGCTTCATTACCTACATGATCTGTTGCTGGAGGAATACACTCGAGCCCGGTATTAGCTCCCTTCATGGAGTTCATGCTCAAGCAGATATCACTGAGAGAATGTCTTCCACGTGGACAGTCTCCCAAAGAAGCTTGCACTGTGGCTTTTTTTAAAAATTGTATTTATTAAGGAGTTGAGTAGTTGAACAATCATAAACACATATGAGGTAACAAGATATGCATTTAATCCTAAACCATAGTAACCCTTCCTCCCCCACCCCCGAGGAGTCAAATATATATACGAATTGTGGCTTTTAAGCAGTGGTGAGACAATGCTCAAGGAACTGAGGTATGTCTCATTTTCTATTTTAATCAGGGTTCCAAGCTCTGGGATAGGCAGGAGAGGAGCAAGTGTGTCTCTTGACTTCCTGGGGGACTCACTGCTCCTGGTCCAGGCCAGTTCCAGGTTGCCTGAGGCCAAGGTGGAGACAGCTCTCCTTGGTAATCCCAGGAGAGATGTGCTGATAATTAAATCCCCCTGATAATTGCATCATGTGCTAGCGGGCTCAGCCCACTCCATTACTCAGGATCCTGTCTTGGACAAAACAAAACCGGAGCACAAGGGACCTTGGGTGCAGCAGATGCCCCTGTGGAAGAAGGCAGCCACCTCCTGTTTACGTAATGTGATCCCCATCACTTCAGGGAGGACTCCCTGGGCCTCCCCAGGGAGCATCAGGTTCCCTGAGATAATGATGCCCAACCTTTGCCACCTTCTGGCTGGGTGTTGTTGCCAATCCAAGAGTACCTGACAAAGGTCATGTGGTCAGTCAGATGGCACTGACTTACACCAAAGAGGTTTCTGGGGGCTTTGCTGTTCCTGAGCGGCAGTAGCCCAGCTTTCCATATAGAGACCCTAGCTGCCTGGAGATTGCTGGACTGATGTTATTCTCTAGTTGATGATATAAGATCAATCTGAAATGGCAAAAGGAAGATGATTGCAGCATCACAGTCTTAAGTTAAAACTTAAGATTGTAATACACACACATGCACAATTTCCTGATGTCTTCAGTGTCCATACATTTAATATAAGAACTTAAAATTTTCCTCAAAATTTCTGCAGATAACATGTGTATCAAAATTTACTATTAACCAGATTTATCCTAAAAAATAAAAATGCAATTAGTAAGCATCCAAATTACCAAAATTGTCAATTATACTCAATGTATTTCTTGCAGTAGACTTTTGGCATAAAGAATAAAATAATACAGCACTCTTTTCGGTTATTCATATTAAAATTCAAGAAAAGGAAGAAACTTTCTGAAGTCAATGACCTGGGTCATCAGCATTTTTCTTTGTCTACATATCAGTATGCCCACTGTGACTCTCAGAGAAGCATCAGTGTGTACCAGTGTATCCTTGCCCGATCAGAGCAGTGTCACACTTCTGACATCACATTATGCTCTGATAAGCTGGTATATCAGTGTCACTGGTTTTAAACATTTTAAGGATTATTTCTGCTGTTAAGATATAAGAACCATGCAAAAATTACTCATGCTTCTCCTAGGCCACTGGCTCATTGAGGAATACGAATTCATGTTTTAAAATTATTTCTAAGACAAACACAAAACATTGAGGACCTGAATCCTCACTGAAGGCACAGAGCTGGGGAGGGGCTGTTGGACCAGCTTCTTCCCAGTGGGCCTTGTGCTCAAATGCACCAGAAGCCATCTGTCTGCAGATCTGCTCCCCGGGGGCCCTCACACTGGAGATCCAGCTGGCACCCCCAGCAAAGCCAGGAGCGGAGCCTGGGTGGAGCATGGCCTGCCCCAAGTGACCTGCCCTGATTTCCAGGCCCAGCCCACCACTGTCCACCTGAGTGACCTAGGGGAACTCGGTCATTCTCTGTATCACAGCTTCTTCCATTCTGATTACTCAGGATTAGGCAGGCTTTGATGCTGTAACAAACAACCCTCAGCATCCTGGAAATGAGGCCCAAACTCATGTCCTGGCAATGGCTGGAGCCATCCCAGTGGCTTTAACGGGACTCAAGAGAAGCAGGCATCAATCCAGATGCAGAGAGCTGAATCTGAAACAAACCTCTCTCAGCACAGCTAAAGTGGCAGTGTTTCCCAAAGCCGGTACTATAACTCTCAGCACTTGGAAAGAGGCAAGAAACAATGTTATGATTGCATATGACATAGCAGTGTCACGACACAGAGCAATGTTATGATGATAACGTAGCATTTCATTTTGATGGTCACCACGAACACACAGGGGATTCATTTCTCAGCTCATTACGGTGCCTCTGTGACTCCGTTCCCTTCCCTGGACCACTGTGGCCAGCCAGAGGCAGGAGAGGTCAGCATGATGCTCCACGCTGTGTCCTGGGAGCGGGGTCTGTGCAGATCCCCTTTCCTTGGGGCTGAACAGCACAGCTCCGTGGTGAAGTAGCACCTCGCCTGCACCTCCTCACCACAGCCTCTGACTCTGGCTGCTGTTCCTGTGGCGTCCTTGTACCCCAACCCTTCTGGGGCCGACCACCTGCTGACTTGCCCTTCTACCCTACCTCTTCCCACCTCGTGGCCTGACTTTCACAAGGCCTGAACACAGTGTACCCACAGTAGTGTGCAAGGAGGTAAAACGGGAAGCACTCAGCTTTGAACTAGGAAAAGAGATTGCTTCAGAGGTATCATAATACGAAGGCTGTCACAGCCTGGATGTGAGGTGTCCCCTGTTGGCTTGCTGATGCTCTGCTGTTCAGAGGTGGAACGATTGGATGTGAGAGCCGTAACCTCATCTGGCTCTCCCAGGCCCTCCTCCTTCTACCGGACTGACTGGGTGGTGACTGGGGCTGGCTGGACGAGGGGTCTCTGGAGCCACTCCCTGGAAGAGTGAATCTTCCCTGTGGCCCCCGCTCTTCTGCTTCCTGATTCTGCCACAAGCAGAGCTGCTCTCCTCCACCGGGCCCTTCCACCATGATGTTCTGCCTCACCTTGGGCCCCGAGAAATGGAATGAGCCATCCCTGACTTTTTGGAGGGGTAGGGAGAAGGGCATTGTGGGAATTAAACCTAGGGTCACTTTACTTCTAAGCCGCATTCCGAGCCCTTTTTATTTTTTTATTTGAGACAGGGTCTCACTAAGTTGCTTAGGGCCTCACTGAGTTGCTGAGGCTGACTTTGAACTTGCCATCCTCCTGCCTCAGCCTCCTGAGTCCTCAGTTGGGCATTTTGGCCACAGTGATGCAGAAGCTAACGACAGTAAAGCAGTGGGAAGTTGGAACAGTGGCAATCTAGAAGACTGAAAAGTTACACGAGTGAGAAGAAAGCAGAAGCCAGGCTGAGTGGCTGTGCCCTGAGTGGCAACAGCCACATCCACCAGGTCCGTTCTGGAGACAGAGTCCATTGCCGCCCCAATCCCACCGTCAGCACCACTCGTGACTGAGCCACTGCCCCTATGATAAGCCAGCTCTCAGATGGACAGGTTGGTAAGAGAACAATCTAGAAGCAACCTGACAAGTCCCAGAATTCACAGGAAAGGTGAAGAAAAGAAAGGGAGGAAAAAGTTTTAAAAAAAAAGTAAGAAGGGAAGAATGAGCAAGAAGTAGAGCCCACCGGGCAGGGTGGTGCCCTGGCCTCTGGCCACCTCTCCTCCTGACTGCACCTGCTGCCCGCTGCTCAGAGCAGCCCACCTCTCCGTCTCAACCACGGGGCCAGACTTGAGCCCTGGAGCCCCGACTTTGTTCCAGCTCCTAGTGTTCTCTCACTCTGTGAGACCTTTAGGCTGCATACGGCCACCATCTCCGGACTCAAGGGGCTCGAACCCATCTGCTCCCGGAGATCACTGTGGCTTCACAGAACTGCAAAAACATGGCCCATCTCACAGCTGAAGTGGGAAGAGGCCTCGTGGTCTCGGGACTCTGTCTGCCCGGGTGAGAGTGCTCAGTGCGTGCCGGGCACTGCTGTGCTCCTCCTGTGCGTGAGCCCCTTCACTTTGCCACACACCTTTGACCCCCGGCGTGAGGCTGCAGGCTGGAAGGGAGGAGTGTGTGGTGAACGCACACGGAGGTGCAGGTTCTGTCCCGCCTGCCGCCTGTGCTGGGAGTGTGAGCTGCTGCCCGCTGTCGGAAGCCAGCACGGAGCCACCTCTCTCCCTCTGTTTAGGTACACAGTGTGCAGCCCCCCGCCAGGTTGTTCACAGCAGGGACGAGGTGCCAAGACCCAGAGCGAGGGACTCCACAGACGGACAGCTCACGGAACCGCGCAGAGCGGAGACCCTGCCTCGGGCTCTGGTCCTGCTTCTTGGACTCTGCCTACGTCTGCCAGGTTTCGTCTCCCTTGGGCACAGGGCTGCTACTCCTGGCGCCCACAGGGGACACCCATTCACATTTTCCCTTGCTTCCCAGCTCTGAGAGCCCTCACTGTCTCCAGGATGAGGTTTGGAGCTTTCAGCCTCCCAGGGTCTCAGAGCAGAGGCCACCCTGACCTTGGCAGGTCCTCACTTGGCTCTTTGCCACCTGGGTAGGCACTCATGTCCTACACAAGTGATTGTGCTGTGGACACTCCACTCTTCACACACGTGGTCTCCACAAAGCTGCTCCCACTTCCTGGCCAGCTGCTCACACTCTGGAACTGCTCAGACTCCAGATCCCCTGGACACCTCTGGAGGCACCAGGCACCAGGCCATCCTCAATGCCCTCTGCTGTCTTGCAGTCCTAACCACACTGCAGTGACCAATTCTTCTGTCCCTGCCCCTGCTCCTCCTGAGCCTGCGGGGTCCCAAGCTGTTCTATTGATTTTGTACCATCAGTGATACGTTGGAGTCTGAGCTGACAGAGGCCTTGCATAAAAGTCCACTGAGCAAGGGGATGGGAACCGGGTTTTCATTGTAGTTACCAGGCAGGCTCCTCCCAGGTTGGCTGGCTCATTCAAGTGCACTCCTTGATCCTGGTGGGCCCTGGAAGAGTAGAGGTACATTAGGTGGGGGGACAATGTTTTCTAGTATTGACCCTGCTTTAGCTCAAAGGGTACACTAATGAACATGGTGACACTCTCCTCCAGGCAAGCCTCCCTCCTGCTATTAGGAAAAAGCAGGGTCTGATGCACAGGGCTGCCAACCTGTTTGGTCCCAACAGGACACCCCTTCTGCAACAGCTCAGCCTTGGTGCTTGAAGTGATGTTCATCTTCTGCTTGAGAACCCTGAGGCTGTCTCTGCTGTCCTGGGGCACCAGATTGACAGGAGGACCTGGTGAGGCACCCCACACTCATGTCCCTAGTTCAGCCCAAAGCTGCCTCCACAAGCACAAAGACAACATGTCACAACCGATGAAAAGTGAGTTTGCTAGAGCCGTGGGGACTCCTGAGCAGCCAGGGGAGCTGCCCTGTCTTTACAGAGGACAGCACAGACCCCAGCATCAGTGAGCTTTGAGGAGCAGAAGTTGAAGGAACTGCACAGGATGGGGTCCAAAAGGAGCCACTGCTGGCCTGACCACCCCATGGTCCCTGGGGCTGGCGCGTTTGTGGCCTCCTAAGCAGGCAAATAGCTACCAGCAGAGCGGGGCACTAATACACTGGGGCGTGGGATGAGAATGCCACAGTCTTCAGGGGACGCTGGCTGGTGGGAGCAATCTGTACACATGGGCCGTCTAGCGCCAGCTCTGAGTGAATTAACGGGGGAGACTCAACTTGACAAGATGCAGGTGCGGACAACACAGGATTTTCCTAGACACCGCTGCACTCATTCAGACGGGAAGGAAACCAGTTCAAAATTGACTCCGGAAACACTGGGTCTGCGTACTGTAAAGTCTCGCTCGAGTCATGGAGCAGCCACCGTAGTCTCGCGCTTCAGTTATTGGCACATTTAGAAGAAGGAGAACTCTGCATAAGTGCTTTCAGGCATGCTTCCACACCACTTTCTGTGCTTCCAAAGTGACTGTGCTGGTCACCAATCACATGGCTGTCGCCTCTTAACGCTAAGCCTCCTCCTGCTGCCTCCAGGCCTCAGTATCTGCTCACTGGCTAACTCCACGGATTCTCAGATCCCTAAGATCTCAAGTGAAATGTCGTTTCTGATGATTAGACATCGCTAATTCTGAGACTGACTTCTGGGCTTGTTAGATCCTCACTTGCCATGTACATGCCTCACTGGTGGAGTTGGCTGTCTCACACCTGTTTGCGGGGTGGTGTAAGTGCTAAGAGCCTGGGATCAGACTTCCCCTACCACCCAGTTAGATCTGCAGTTGGAGATGCTGGTGTGTTCAAAACTGATCCCCAACGGGATGGCTCAGAGCTAGGGCCTTGGCGAGGCAATCGGTCAGGAGGACTCTGCCCTCACACATGGGGTCAGTGCCTCTAAGAAAGGCTGAGGGAGCCCCTTGGCCCCATGCCCCATGTGAGGGCATGGAGAAGGTGCCATTTGGAAGAAAGCCCCCACCAGGCACCACGTCTGCACTTGGTCTTGCACTTCCAGGCTGCAGAACTGTGCAAGACAGGTTCCCGCCTCTCAGTCTAAGGAACTTTGTTATAGCAGCTGACGGGACTAGGATAACCTCTCATTTTTAGCGGTTAACAAGGGCCAAGGGGGCTGTTTGTGGAATGTTGCTTGGGTGAGCCCTTGATCATGTCTGCTAAGAGCCAGTTGGTGCCCATGTGCCCAGGTTGCCCTCTCATTCCAACGCATGTTCTGTCTAAAACGGAAAGCATGGTGATCTCTGTGATTTAAATCTTCTGGTAATCTATAAAAATGTCACAATCACCAAACTTAGCGGTCATAAAGAAGAACAAACCCATTGATCTTGCACATGAATTTGCCCATGGGTGGCATTTGACAGCCCGCTCAGGGACGGCTCCCATGCGGTTTCCCCAGTTCCATCCCTGTGAATAGGAGTGTCCTGCAGTCCCTGCCATGTGCACTGTTTCCTCCTGGGTAACATCTTGCTGCTGTTTCTTGGGAACCACCTGGACTTGGTGCTAGGTACACATAGGTTTGGATCTAGTTTCTGTACTGTTCACAGAGGTGCACCACACTGTCCTCAGGTGCCAACAGCTCTCTTAAGGGAAGCAGATATTCAGCAGGCTTGATGCCCTTGAATGACTGGCCTGTTGCTTCTCAGTCTCAGGGTCAGATCATGCTGCGATCTCCTCAGCAACGTCCTATTGGTGAACTGGGAGCTTGAGAGGATGCTGGGATGGAAGGCTGGGGTGTCCTGGCTGATTTCTAGGTCTGAAAAGTTGTGCATTGCCCAGCACGTGTGCCCCTAGTAAGTAATTTCAGTTCCTTAAGAATGAAGGGAACTTTTTTTAATTTCAGTTTATGTCTGCTTTTCAAAAAGGAGGTATGAAATTGTAAGAAAGAAATAAAATGATCAACAAGTAAGCATGAAAGGCTAAACTCCTTCCAGAACACAATTTCTGGGCATGTCTTTAGGCCTCTGGAAACTGGAATATTTTTGCGATGTTAAGATAGCCAACAACTGAGAGAACTTGGGAATCTGTGGATTAGAAGCAATGAGATTTGGTGAAGGCAGGTATTGGTGATGACCACTGGTCTTTTAGGGGACACTCCCTTGCTTCTCCCACAAGGGCAGTCTAGCATCCTCTGGTGGGGAAGAAGCCTGCTTCTGGGCACAGAGGAGGTCCTAGAAGATTTAGGAGCTCAAGGTCCTCATCCACCGAGAAATCTGTTTTTATTTTCCTATCTATAGCTGTGTTCAGATTGAATTAGCAAGGAGGTTTCCTATAGAATTGGAGAGAATCATGGGTTGTGATTTCTCTAACAGGGGCCTCATATCCAGAATCTACAAAATCCTTAAAAATCTCAACTTCAAAAACAAACAACCCAATTAATAAATGGGCCAAAGAGCTAAATAGAAACTTCTCAACAGAGGACATTATTCAAGTCAATGCATACATGAGAAAGCGCTCTAAATCATTAGTAATCAGAGAAATGAAAACTGCATTAAGATACCATCTCACGCCATTCAGATTGGCAAAAATGAAGAAAATAAAAAATAATAGATGTTTGAGGGGTTGTGCAGAGATAGATACACTAGCACACTTTTGGTGGAACTGCAGACTGGTACAGCCCCTCTGGAATAAGTGTGGAGAATCCTCAAAAAACTAGGGATGAGCCCACCATATGACCCTGCTATTCCTCTCCTGGGTATTTTTCCAGGGGATTTAGAATCAGCACATTACAGCGACACAGCAATATCTATGTTCACAGCAGCTCAATTTACAATAGCTAAATTATGGAAACAACCCAGATGTCCTTCACTGGATGAATGGATCCAAATACTGCAGTACATATATACCATGGAGTTTTACTCAGCAATTAGAAACAATGATATTGCAGCCTTTGAAGGTAAATGGATGGCTATGGAAGAAATTATGCTGACTGAAATCAGCATAACCCAGAGAACTAAGGGTTGAATGTCTTCACTCATCTGTGGAGGCTAGAACTACACCCTGGCCATTGAGAAAGGAGGTCTATTATCATGTTTTAAATCTGGAAAAGATGCAATGACATATAACCTAAGGCATTTGTAGGGATGTATTGGGAAGGAGGGGGAAGGGATAACAATAGGTAATTGGGGAGGGCTCTTGGGGGTAAATCTAATTTTCATAATTTATATATATATATAACATTATATTGTTTCTTTAGAAGCATGATTTGATTGTTCAACAAATAAATTTCTTAATAAAATTAAAAAAATAAAAATAATTTTCTCTGTGAAAAGAAAACAAATTGAATTGGCAATTCAATTTGTGCAGTGATTTAGCCACCTGCAAGCTAGACATTGGTTTTGTTTTTTCAAAATCTCAGTTCTGTGGTTGGGGGTGATCAGATGTGGTATGGAAATCATAAACTTGGTGTTCACTCTGGACCCATGTTGAGAATGCAAATCCAATAATTGGATTTTCCCTCCAATGTCTCAGGCCGGCTTGTGTGCAGCCAGCTAATTCCATTCACTTATTTTCAGTAGCATTTGCTCAATGGATTTGCCTTCTATGGGTACGTGTTGATAGGTGCCAGCAGGTGACACCTTGTGCAAGTGTCCATCATTGCCTTACAGAGGCCATCAGTGTCACTAATGGTCTGAGCCTGACCAGTAAGCAGAGAGCAGTTCCAGACTCTCATCTGTGAACTGTCCTTGTTCTAGAACCGCTATTTGCATCAACAGTGATATGAAAGGACAGGGTAGGATTGTAAAACATTGTAGATCGAGCACTCAGATCCTATAAAATTATGGGAGGAATTGCAAAGAAAGGCATTGAAAAGGTGATGTGTGGCAGTTGAGGTCACCACACAGCTCTCGAGAACGCGAGTGAGCTGGAGCCTAGGACAAGCTGGCGGGAGGAAGATGGACCTGTCAGGATGCTGGAGCTGGACCAAGGGAGGCAGGTGTGAAGGTGTGGTCTGCGCACTTCTGTGAGATTACTGCCGGGCAGAGGAACTGGGCTCGCTGCACTCAAGGAGGCTTCTTGTCAGGAAAGAGCTGCATACCAGGCAGAGCGTGGATGTGCACAGGACCCAAGCTGCTCTGTGCATCTTCAGGCTGCTGAGCCCTGTGCTCCCTTCCATCCCCCAACCCATCAGGACAGCTGGCAGCCAGAAATACAGATGCGAGGAAGCTCCTGTCCAGCATCGGAACCCTCAGCCTGCACACAACCCACACAGCATCTGTCCCCACCACTCTCTAGCTGGCATCTGCTCCATTTCTCCTTGTTACACTATTTGACTATTCGAGGTTTTGAACGGAAATCCAGCCCCTGCCTCCTCTGGCACCAGGTGCGGTAAACGTCTTCTGTTGTACAACTCACAAGTGTCATCTGCGATAGCCACTGCCCCCGAAGCCCCTTTCTGAACTCTCCAAGTTGAGGTTAGGTGTTCTTTGTGGCTTGGAGCACTTTTACTATTTCTATCAATAGTTATTTCAATATCTGTTGTCTATTTCTGCTTTCCTGATTAAATAAAAATTCTTCTAGACGAATAGAGTATAAATAGCTAGAATAAATCTGGGCAAAATAAACTCTGGGCTAAGGGAGGAAAGAAAGAGGGAAGGAAAAAAAGGGAGGAATGAAAGAATAAAAGGCAGAGGGAGGAAGGGAGGCTGAATAACATGATTAGCTACTCATCATCTCTCGTCAGGAGCTGATTTTCCACGGCTCATTTGATCCTCGCTGTCCCCGGGGACATGATGCCGTTCTCCTCTTTGGCAGCAATTACTGATGTCAATAGAGGGGTATTCTTCTTCCTGTCGGATCCACTTGCTGACCTGGTGATTATAAGAAAGATGTATGTGAACTTTAGTTTTTAAAGATACCAATCATCTCTTTCAACAATAAAGATCCCAAATGTCATTTTACCTTACATAGTAGAGACAGTAGGTCAGCTTGCAGACAAAAGTAGGACTGCAGAAAGAACAGAAGGCCTGCAATGTGGAGGGAAGAGCCTGGATTTGGCTGCATCTCTTCTCAGTCAGGTGACATGGATCAAGCCCGTGCTCTGGGCTTCTATTTGTAGCATGTGGTAACAGCAACCCACTAACCAACTGCTCTACCAGCTCTGGGTGCATCATGTTGATACTGGCGATGGGATCGTGTCCTCTTGGTGTCGAAGAACAAAACTGAGGGACACCAAGGCAAGCGTAGAAGACAAATTTTATTTTATAGAAAGTAAAACATAGAGAAAAGAGCACACTTCCCAGAGTGGGGGAAGGGGACAGAGCCGATGAGGCAGTGAGCGTGGCTCTTTTTATATGACCTCTTTTCCTCGATTGGTCACTGCTTCCCTGCCCTGTACCTAGGACACAGGCGCGGGGAATTCTGGTCCAGTCTTTGATCCATGCCTTAGGAGCCAACAGAAAGGATGCTGTGCCTTCCTTAGCAGCAGGAGTGTCAGCATCTGGGCCTATCTTATCCGACCCTTATCAGCATTGGGGGATGTCTTTGCCCTCTCAAGAAAGATGACCATCAGTTGATTTTCTCCTCTTCGACCCACATTGTTCTGCCTACACTGCCTGCCTAACATTTTCTGCCTCAACCTCACCTGGCCTTCTTGGTGACCAGTTAGGTAAACACCACTACTGCTGTTTGCAGTCTCCACTGCTCTAACCCAGAGCACCAGCTACGGGCGGATCCCAATTCCACCCAGTCTATCCGGTTCCAAAGCTCCTGAGCTTGAGTGTTACACAATGCAATTAGTCGTTCAGGGAGATTGGCACAACTCTGCTCTGCTTCAGATGCAGGAGCAAACCAACTACTATGTGCTACGCTCTCTGTAAAGCACTGGCTATGGGCTTCAAAGTGCTACAAATGCAAAGTTGTATTGCAGCCGAGTCTTGGGCTCGGAGGCTCTTGCTGTCCAGAACGCATTCCAGCTTCCCAAGCACGTAAGCTTTCGGATGCTGACTTGGATTTGACGTTTTGTCTTTCATCGTCAGATCGTCAGCTACGTTTGCTTTCTGTTCTCAGTCTCTATTTCTAGGTGCCCTGTTGCTACTTGCTGAACTTGATCTTCCGTGGGTGGAAAGCAAGAAAGTCAAAAAGCACTGAGTAGACTTCTCAAATACAGAAAAATGAATTGTGAACTGTCTTGTGGGATTTCAACAGCTGCTTTGACAACATAGACTCGTATAGCCTCACTTTTCAAAAACTAGTGTCCAGTGTTCAACGGTTCTCTCAATAGTCAAGGTCACAGAGCTGAACCAATTACTTTGGGATAAATAAAATCTAATTATATGATGAAATGTGCATTCTATCATTTCATGGGTATTCGTGTATACTTTAAACTTCAAAAGTACTGTAAGGGCTGGAGGTCTGCTCAGTGGTAGAGGACTTGTGTAGTGTGCATGAGGCCCTGGGTTCTACCTCCAGAACACCGCCCCACACATGCACAGTGCTTTACCTACAATATAAAAATAATTGCAACTCACCTATGTCAGCACCACTATCTGGATTCAATCCCGAAACCATAGGCAACATGGAAACTGCAGAAGGGGTCTGTTTTCTCCCATTGGCTATTTATGACAAAAAAATAAAAATATATATTATAAAAATCAAAAAGCAAATGACTTCATGTAACAACTTCATAAACCAAAAGGGAAAAAAAAACCCTTTAATCTCAGTTACTCCTGTTCTATGCCCACCTTTAATTGGGGGAATCCGCTGCACATGGGAGAACTGGACTATCATTTACTGACTGTAGCTGTAATTTCCTTCACTTGAAGAGAGCAACCGGCTTGCTCAGTCCACACTTAGGTTAGTGCCCAACTGCCTACCTGATTAACTGTGAACAGGAAATGTTTGGGAGTAGACTCTGAACAACATGGCCCTGCCAACACCAGCGACAGGGAAAAAATGAGCAAGGAACTTGTTTGAAAGACAGAGCTGGCTGTGGATATTGACAGAAATGACCATTGCTGAATCTGCATTGAAGACAGAAAGGGGGAAGGCATTGGTTTTTAAAAGTGTGGCTAAGAGATTTCAATGTAGATTTTCAAATGAGCTTTTGAAGCAGTGGAGGAGGATTAGCAGAGGGTTAGGGAGAAGATGCAGTGTTTTACTTACTGAAGTTCTTCTGTGAGGCATCTGCATCTGGGCAATAGCCAGCAGGAACTTGGGGACGTTTGGACGGGCAGCTGGAGGGGACCTCTGCTGGCTCTCAGCCCTTCAACTGCAAGCTTCAAAGTGTCAGACAGCCTTTTCCAGCAAAGGAGAGAACTGCAGTCAGCAGCAGACCGGAAGCCCAGAGAACTGGAGACTGCCCACTCAACCCTGCAAGTCTATGCAGTTACCTCCAGAGCTTCTGCCTGGGCTGGATGGAAAGGTGTGGAGGAGCCATGTTCCCTGCCAGAGGGCTGCGTTATGGACAGCATTTGGGAACCACCTTAAAGAATGTGTCTGCCCTGGGGAGAGAAGGGAAGGTCGGGATCTGGGGTGTGACTGACCCATGATCCCAACGAAGTCCAATTGTGTTTTATTAAATAGCAGAGTTTTAATCTTTTCTTCTTCTTTGGGAACAAAAATACAAAACCGAGAAAAACTGCCGCTTGCCATTTCATCCCTCTGTGAACAGTCTTCTCTTCCTGGTGCGGTTGACACTGTCACTGCGTGCTCAGAATTGAAGCCTGGAAGAACCGTTGCTGCTCAGGGAGCCCAGCAGCCAGCACATTCTGAGCCCATGTGCATGGCTGGGAGACTCAACAGGAAGGTCGAACACACAAGGATTGCGTCTGGCTGCCTCTGTCTACAGGTTCAGTGTCAACCCAACATTCAGGGCTCGCTCTGGCTCTTCCATTTTTTGTATTTTCCTTCACTTCTCCAATGGGGCAAGAGCTGACACTCTCATCCCTGAGTGGTCACCCACGTTTGGCTAGCACCCGCCACCCCAGGCACGCACCGGGCTCCTTGGCAGCCCTCCTCACCAGCACCCTGCTCCAGGGCTCCCACCTGCTTGGCCTGTCTGCTCTGCACTCTGTCCCCAGCTTAGGCTCTGAGCACCCACTCCAGTCCCCCTCCCCTGCACTGAACCTTCATCACACTCTAGGCCAATCCTGCAGGGGCGCTGTCCTCACCCAGTCTGGAGCCCACCCAGTCCTGCTCTCAGGCTGACCTGGGGAGGGAGCCTGCCCTGGACTATCTGAAGGACAATGCACAGAACTGTCCAGGGAAGGAAGGGGAGCAGAGGGGCACAGAGAGACGATGGGAGAGGGAGGAGGAGGCAAGGGAGAGGAGGAAGGCCCGCCTCGCACACAACTGTCCAGCGGGAGACCTTTCCTTACCAAGACATGGCAGCACGAGCGCATTATGCTCTTTTAGTCTTGGTAGAAATTTTCACGGATCTATTAAAATGGTCTCCTGGCTTTTCTCTTTTTCATGCATTTAGTGTGATACAAGTATCTCATTGTTGAAAATTCATCAAATTTTGTCCGCATTTTCTACCTTTTAAAATCATCATTGTTTCTCAGATTTAAATATAGTTTGGTGGTACGCCTTTGTTGCCTATGTGTATTATAATATTTTCTCATTCTATCACTTCCAATCTGTTGATTTATTTCATGACATTTATCGATTTTCAAAAGTTGAATTAGGCTTTCATTCCTGGATTGAGGAGATGAGCTGTGTCAGTTAGGATTATTTAGGGTTTTGTGTCTCCTAGTGGGCAACTTCTGTTAATTTACATTTTTCTGAGGAAAGTCTACATTTTTGGTAAATATTAAATCATCTCAAAACTGTAAATATTTGATTCGATTTATTTTTAAATCCTAGCTCCACCTCTCTGGTATTTGTTTTTTGTGGCATTTTAGATCCGGAGAAGGATTGTATTTTCAGTAAATGTTACTAGAACAATTCGATGTCTAGATAAAAATGATGAAACGAGAGCTTTATTTCACACTATGCATAGGGTCAATGCCTCACATAAAATGTTGATAATAACAGCAACAATATAAAACTTTCAAATTAAAATGTAAACTATTTTCATGGCCTCAGTGGGGGGCAGAGTTTCTCATTCTCTAAGAATGAACTAAAAGACTATGAAGTTTGTTTCACTGGGATTAAAAGCTTCTCTTTTATAAATAGGTACCAAAAGAAAAGTGAAAACACAAACTATACCATGGAGACAAAGTTACTAGTGTGTAGCTAATGATAAGTTACTATCCAGTCTATATAAAGAAATGTATCAAAGAAAAAGACAGACAAATGGAAATTTGGATTAAAAATAACAAATTGAAAAATCTAACCAAATAAGATCTCCACATCTCATTAAATGAACGAAGAGGCAACCACCCTTCTTTGTTTATGGAAATCCATACTAAATCCATAAGTAACCATGACTAGAAATGCATGTGTCTGCCACACTGGGCCTGGGGAGGTGGAACAGGGGTCTCCAAGACTGCTGGTGAAGATAGAAGTTGGTGCCAACTCTCAGGACAAAGTGGGCACCATCTATCAACACCTGGGCACCTGTGGACCCAGGGGCAGCAATGCCCCTCCCAGGGATCAGCCCTAGAAGGCTCATAGGTGGGGTTTTAAAAACAGCATGGACCTAGAAAATAATCACTATGAATGGGTGCATGAATTGTGCTGTATTTATACAACATTAATCAAAAGGAAGGAAGAACGCAGGGCTGTCTGCACCTAAGTGAAGGCTTGCAATGGAAGCAAGAGTCAAGTCCCAGGGGAGATGTGGCTTTCCAGGGGATCAGGCACACTGAAGGCCAGGTCAGTGTGCTTCCGACCCAAACTGTACACCTGAAGTGGAGCCCAAGCTTCATTCTCTGCACTTGCCCCTCTGACCTCGCCTCCTCCTGCCCGCACCCCGTCTCTGTTTTCTGGTTCCCAGGGGCCTTTCCTGGCCATGGCGCACACAGGCTGGGTCTGCCTTTGGTCTGCACATGGCTTCCTTTCTACTTAGGACCCCCAACTCTCCACTTCCTCCAGTCCTCTCTTGGCTCTTCAGCGAGGTCCTTCCTTGCCTCACTGTTCTCCCAAGCACCCACACACCTTAACAAGTCTCCTTCCTTCCAACTTTACCCTGGCTCTCATGAGACTCACCTGTTGGCTGACTCCATTTTATGTATTTAGTTTTTACCTGTTCTGTTCTTGGACCAGTTTCTAACTTTCAGTTGATATTAAATAGCTATTGGTTGACTGATAGATAGGTTACATGGGAAACCCACACTCTGATCACAGGAAAATGATTACCTCTGGGGCAGGAAGAGACAGGGTGAGAAGCTGGGGGCTTAGGAATCCTACTGCACAGTTTCTTTAACAATGAACAGCTTGAAGCACATAATATGCAAAAGGTTTAAGAGCACTTTAACCTCAGCTCTGCATAAATAGATTTCTACTAAATTCTTTCCTGTGTATTTCAAATATGTTATAATTTTT